>LMYD01000689.1:0-51240 GCA_001630595.1 Pseudogymnoascus sp. BL308
GGGGGGCATAGGGTGGTGAGGTGGCCATCGTGCGTGAGGTTGTTGTCGTGGTGAAGTTGAGGTGGGTGTCTGTCTGGGTGTTACGTCGACAGGCACAGGGCCACGCGCGTCCGGCGAATTGTATCCAGATCTGACTTCGAGACTAGTGATGGTAGAGACGCAGGCGCAAGCTGTGACGCGATCTGTACGTAGAGTAGATGTTGAGAAGTGGTCGAGTGAGTCGAAGAGTCGTCACTGAGATGCGCGCCCGTGGATGAGATGGATGAGTTGGAGGAAAGAGGTCTGTTGGATAATCCAATCAAAGGAGTCAAAGGACGAGGCTGAGAAAGAGAGGTACCACAGCTAAGAAATAGAGTACTTGTGCCACCCAAAAGTCTACCTAAGATACTTTGCACAACACAGAGTTTACAGCAACGGGAATTTTAAAAAAGGCATTCACTTTACCCAGAGCTATAATTGTTATATAACTCGTCATATTAGCCCCTTGGAAATAGGACGAATCTTATAAGCTTTATAAACATTTAAATATCGCCGGTATGAATCCCTAGCTATGCATGTATAGTTTCTTCCTGAGACTTTTCGGCCGCACGAGTACATGTACTCTCACACATGGCGACCCAAGCAACGACAAAAAGTCACCATACCTTACTCGTTAAACCAGTAAATCGCCTGCAAACCCCACGCGCGAACATTATCGGAGAGGCGAGCCCGACTACTGTACTGTACGGCGTGGGCGTAAAGTGGATGTGGACCCCGGGAATATGAGTCCGACGTTAGCCTTGCCAAAATGTCCCGCGGGGTCGTCATATAGATAAATTTCACTCCGGCCTCGCCTTCCATTCCTCCATTCTCCCACTCCCATTCTCCTCCTCACCCCATTCTCTACCATGCCATCTCCAGCAAACATGGTAAAACTAACTGCCAACCCTGAGAGAAGGGTCGTGCCAAATTCTGCGCCCGTCACCCCAGGAGAAGTTTCGCGCATCCCGACTCCCAATGGGCTCCCAGACGGAAAAGTGAAGAACGATGAGTCCAGCAAGAGGCGCCGCCGCCGTAAGGCCAGGAAGCGCCGCAACAGCATCGGCAAAGCCCCAAGAGATCCTAGAGATGCAGTTTCGCCACCTGAGGAGCTCGAATCTGAGACCAGGTCACCAAGTCCAGGCATTGATTTTGAGGGATTGAGCAAGCCCAGTAAGTTACGCCACCGTGTATATTTCAGCCCAGTGGATTGTCCCTGACGCTGTCCTCAGGTATTGGAACGGTGGCACGCTTGGAAGAATCGCCAGAAAAGGCATTGGAGCGCCAGGCAAAGATTGCTGGTGCCGTCCGTACTATTCTGGAGTGCATTGGTGAGGACCCAAACCGCGAGGGCCTGCTCGGTACGCCGGATCGATATGCAAAGGCCATGCTCTTCTTCACAAAGGGTTACCAAGAGAACATCAAGGAGATTGTCAATGATGCGGTTTTCAACGAGGGCCACAATGAGTTTGTCATTGTGAAGGACATTGAAGTCTTCTCTCTTTGCGAGCACCACTTAGTGCCTTTCACTGGCAAGGTTTGTTGCCCAACCCATTTCCATAAGTGACAGCAGACAGCTAACCTATTATCAGATGCACATTGGCTATATTCCAGACAGAGACGTTATTGGGATTTCGAAGCTACCCCGCATCGCCGATATGTTCTCCCGCAGGCTACAAGTCCAAGAGCGTTTGACCAAGGATGTTGCTCACGCAATTATGGACATCTTGAAGCCGCAAGGAGTGGCGGTAGTGATGGAGAGCAGCCATTTATGCATGGTTATGAGAGGCGTTGAGAAGACGTCCGCGACTACAATTACGAGCTGCGTCCTCGGCTGCGTCGAGAAGCGCGAGAAGACGAGGAATGAGTTCTTCAGCCTCCTCGGCTTGAACAGGCGGTGATATGTTTTGCATGTATTTGAGGAGCCATTTAGATTTGTGGGGACCATTTTGTATCAGCAGGTGGGAACGGTGGATGTCTGAAAATTTTGGACCATTATTGCGGGCGTTTAGGGATTACGAGTGTTTTGCGGTCTTCAACACCTAGCACAGGAGCGGCGTTTCTTGGTCTTAACGCCATACATTGCGTTGTCTTCGACACAAAATGTGTATTTACATGGAGGCATAGTGTCGGCAGTATAGATGGCTGGTCACAATGTTCACAATTACAATTTGTTGCACATCGAATGGTGCAGCTGTGTTACTCATCAATGTTCACGTTTCCACTTTCCAACCTTTCTAAGCTCCGGGTGAAGGCCTTGCTTGACAGCCTGGGCAACTGAACTAACAGATTGAAGAATGTCCTTTGTCACCTCTTCCACCGACTTTCCTGCGTCATATATGACCATATCCGAAGCCTCCTCCTCCTCTGAGTCATTCAGCGTATGGAATAGTTTCCTAACCTTCTCCTGCATCTCTCTTTTCTCATATTTTTCATCCCCGTAGCCGCCCCTCTCCTCAGCAACTTCCGGTTCCAAGTCCAAGAATATGACTAGATCGGGTCTTGGAAGGCCCACTTCTGGCTCCCGAGCCCATGGTAGTGACAGCTGTGGATTGGATTTTGCTGCACTGTATACCACTCCAGAGTAGTAATAGCGGTCACAGATGACGGTATATCCATCTGCTATGTCCTTCTCAATCTCCTTCCTGTGGTCTTGTTAGAATCTACAGAACCGCAAGATATGACCCATGGGAAGCAAACATACGCAAGCTCCCATCTGTTTGCTGAGAAAAGGAGGTGGATAACGTGATCTTCCAGGTCAGATTTGCTTTGTAGATAATTATTTATCATTTCCCCAATAACAGTAGTTCTATCTGTAAACAAATGTCAATGAGAGTCCAGAACAGGAAAAGGCCAAGCGGCGTGCTGAAGGGACTAAGTTTACCAGGAAATCGCCGAAGCTTGACTTTATAACCTTCACTCGCGAGCGCAGATTCAATCCTCTTTGTCTGCGTCGTTTTACCAGACCGATCCAACCCCTCCACCACAATAAAGGCCCCGCGCCCCTTGGCGTCTGTAGTTTCCATGGCTTGGGATTATACGTGAGAATGGCCAGTAGGTCTCCGTATATTGCCTGCTCGCGGCTGGCCATTCGCGTAAAGTCCCGCCCGCCGAGACGGCGACGCGATTGCCACTAGTGCCGCCGTTGCGATCTCTCTCAGCCTTGTCGGCCGAGCTTCAACTCACCTCCAAGCGTTTGCGACCATACTCAATTGTCGTCATAATACGATCTCACAACAAGTTACTCGGAAATGCGCACCTAGAAAGATTCCTGATATTGTGATAGGATCGCAGTTCAGATCTATTTCTGTGGAATCATTGAGGAGCCACCGTCACCTTACCACCACTATAACATTTCGCACCTTGCGCCAACGACTTGTCGCAAGCTATTGCATCGCAAATCATATCCAACAAGGACCGAGAGGTCTTTAGCCTCAAACAGACTCTGAAAGACCCTCTTGAGAGGCTTGGCTACCTAGCCGGTCCCCCATACACCTTACGAACATGGCGAACACGGCGGACCAGAAACTCGTGTGGAACGCCGACAACGTTCGTGATGTCGCAGAGTCAGTCGGCATATCACAACTTAGCGAAGAGGCCGTGAGGGCGCTATCACAGGAAGTTGAATACCGTGTGGGACAAGTTATCGTGGAAGCGACGCGATTTATGCAGCAGGGGAAACGGACTGTGCTGGGAACGCAGGATATATCACAAGCCTTGAAGGTGTTGGACGTTGAGCCTCTGTACGGCTACGAATCGACACGGCCCCTCAGATTTGGCGAAGCTTCGCTGGGCCCTGGGCAACCTCTATTCTACATTGAAGATGAGGAGGTGGATTTTGAGAAACTGATCAATGCGCCCTTGCCCAAGGTGCCAAGGGACCTTTCATTCACTGGTATGTCTTTCATTCTGCTATTCGTACAACGATCTGACAAAACTCAGCACACTGGCTCGCTGTGGAAGGGGTTCAACCTTCAATACCTCAAAATCCGACGACCGCTGAAGCAAGGACACAAGAGCTGGTCCCCAAGGGCGCCAATGCCAATCCCACCTTGACGGCTCTGACGGGCAACGACAATGTCGGCTTCAAGCCGCAAGTGAAGCACATCCTATCCAAAGAGCTGATGCTCTATTTCGAGAAGATTCGCACCGCCATCCTCGACACCGACCCCGATGACGACGTTGTTCGCCTCCGCGTCGCCGCTCTCGCCAGCGTTGAAAACGACGAATCCCTCCAGCAACTCGTGCCATACTTCGTGCAGTTCATTGCTGAAAAGGTGACGCACAACACAAAGAACATATTCGTCTTGCAAACAATGATGGAGCTTGCCTCGGCCCTCACAAGAAACGAACGCCTCTTCATTGACCCATATACCACGACCCTCTGCTCTTCTGTACTCACATGCCTTGTCGGTCGTGGTCTCACGAACGCCACGCCAGTAGAGGTCAAGGACCACTACAAGCTCCGCGAGTTCTCCGCTTCTCTGCTGGGGCACATTGCGAAGAAGTACGCCAAGTCGAGCCAGCAGCTCAAGCCGCGCCTGGCACGCACTGTCCTCAAATACTTCCTTAACCCTAAGAAGCCGCTCGACCAACACTACGGTGCCATCAGTGGCCTGGTCGCAGTGGGTGGCCCGGAGTCGGTGCGCATGCTTATCATCCCCAACCTAAAAGCCTATAACTCGGTGTTGGCCAAGGGACAGACCGAGAGTCCGCTAGATGCGGAGATGGTAGTCGGTGCCCTGATGAAGGCGATTAGAGGCCTGGAAGAGGACGCAGCGGTCCTGGCGAATGGGAACGAAAACGGTGTTGAGGAGCTGTCAGCACAGGTGGATGAGTTCGTGGGGCCTATCATCGGTGGCCAGATCAGTAAGCTCGGCGACCACAAGCTTGAGAAGGCAATCCTGGAATGTCGATCATGATTGGGCGAAGGAAAGGTTAGAGGAAGGCGCAGAAGCATGTAATGGCGTGCGGAGTTTGGGGGTATTGGTGCAAAAAGCACTTCGACACAGGCAGAGAAATAGGGATAGGGGGATGAGGGTTGGCTCGGCTTGTAATACGATGCTAGTCTCTTCCATAATACACCCAAAATATTCACGTTTACGTCCCGTCTGATGCGCCGTTCACTACATGTTTCCCCATTCTCCGTCGAAGAGCTCCCGAGATAGATTTAATAAATATTTTATTCCACAATCTGTTCTTTATCTTGATACACGCAACTCCATCCCCACACGACCAATGCAACCCCCTTCACACACCCCTTAAACGAAGATAGAAAGGTACAAGCTCGAAAGGGTAGTCAGTCCAACCACAGTCCACCCCGTCCTGATAACCGCCTGGTTCGTGAACTGGCGTCCAGTATCCCACACCAAATGCCTAACACCATTGAACAAATGGAACGTAAACGGAATCGAGAACGCCATCTTCGTCGCAACCTTCGCAACGATGGGCCACGCGGCAAACCCAGCAGCCAGCGATGCAGATCCCAAGTTCAGTCCCAGGGCTGGAGCGGCCAGGTATCCGATCCCGAAGAGGTAGAAGGACCCGGACAACACGACACCCGTGATGCGGTTGAACATCGACGCGTACCATGTGATTTGCGGGCGGTAGATACCCAGATGCGGGGAGACCGGGCGCAGGCGGCGCTGCTCAACGAGGATCTTGTAGGAGTCGGCGGGGGTGAGCTTTTGCGTTGCGACGGGGCTGCGAGGTGTTAGTAGAGGTGCGGGAGTGGGAGGAGCTCGGGGCCCACTGAGGATAGGTCGGGATGTTCGTACCGGGTCTGGATCTGGGATGTGAGGGCGAGTGGCGCGGCGAGGTTCTTGGATGCCGCCTGGGAGATCACCGAGCGCTGGGCGACTAAATGGGAGTTGTGTTAGCAGCTGCTTCCTGGAGTCTGTATGATGCCGGAGCGTAGCATCGTCATTGCGTTGGATCGGGGGAGGACGTACAGCGCCTCAGCGCCTGCTGCGTTGCTCTCTGCGCAAGCATTGTGGCTCAATTGATGACTCGGGTTTGTGTTGCAGCTTCAATCGGACAATGGCAAGGAGAGTACGCCGTGTGGTATAGGACTCCAATCAACACGCTGAGGAGGCTCGAGAATTCCCGATATCAACTGTTACCGAGGACCCGACTAGTGACGATTGAAATATATCGGCTGTGATTGGTCGAAATTTAGGGCCATTTCAATATCACGTGATCGTCGCTTCGGACCAGTGGTATGTTTGAAATTCTCGGCGAAGGCTTGGGCTTCTTCTCTCTTCAACGAACATCAAAAACATCGCCTTGCCGTCATTCTGAGGATAGGGCAGCGGCGATGTATGGATACCACTTTGGCGTTATGTCATCGAGGTGTCTACCTTTGTTCTGAGAGCAGATTGTTCTGTCGTTAATCTCCGACCAAGGAACTCTATTCTTGAGTCAGTTTCATTTTATGAACTACATCCAAATTTCCTTCTTCAGTTATATATCTACATAGCTTTAATGTCATGCAATTGCCACACACTACCTCCATTCTATCTAACTATCAGTATGATTATGAATGGCAACAGTGCTTTGGAGGTCATATCTTCTGGTGGACTAACGAAAATTCTACGCACGTCAAGTCGAAATAGTGGGGTCCTGTCAACACAATTCACCAAGGCATATATTTATAGCCGCTTCAGCAAGAATTAATAGCTTTGGATTTTATCTCTTAATACCAACCACTACTAAATTTCTAGGACTCTGCTTGTAGTCGAAAACGGCTTCAACCCAGCAGTCCTTCACCAACTTCGGGTGCTCCTTGAGGTACAGCCACCTGTCAGTGACTATCAAGCTCTCGACGACCCCAGCACTGAAAGCCATGAGACTCCACATTATGCTGAGTTCCTTTTTCCTAGGCCCGTACTTCTTTGCATATACTTCGATGTCTTCGTCTGTCAAAAACCCCATCTTCTCTGCAATTTCCTTCCCACGGACTGGGTCGCGCGTAAGCTTCTCAACAGCACCCTTAACGTAATCCACGAAGGATACATAACATCCTTTCCGCAATGAGCCAATAATCACTGGATCTGTTCGGTCATTCCTGGGTGACTCCGACCCAGCGTCTCCGCTACCATCAGGCGGCGGTGCTGCGCTAACGACGCCTGTATCAAGAAACACCTTCTGTAGCAACGCTCTGTAGTAGTGGCGCGTGAAGAAAGCGTCACTTTCCTTTTCAGTCCAGTTCTGCGGCGCCTGAACGGCCATCATGCGAGCAGTAATGTTCAGGCGGATTCCGTCTCCATTATGGGTCCCAACGCGCTCGCTCATCGGGTAGCCATGCGGATCGTATGCTGCCGACTCACGGGCTGTGCGGGCATTCACCGGCTGGAGATTTGGCCGTAAGATGGGGTTCTTATAAGTGGGTGGGCCGAGGCGCTCAGTAAGGAGGTTGTAGCAGCAGCCAACAATGGCAACTGCGTTTACCGACGGGTTTAAAAGGAGCGAGCGGATGCCGTGATGTGACAGGTTGCCGCAAGAGTGAATAGATATTGTCATAAGGTTCCTTGTGGCACTATCTCCTCCATGGGCTTGGTTAGAGCTGCTATTTCTTTGACAGCATTGGCCATGGTGACTGCTACCATCGTCGAGCCCGATGGCAGCCACAGAGGCAGCGAGATTCAACTCTTCCTCCACCTGGTCAATTTGAGGGATAACTTCCGAAAGATCTCCATCATTCAGGCGCTGTTCGACATATTGAATAGACCCTTGGCCTTCCCCGGTCGTATATATAGTCGCAAGGTCCCTAATTGGTCTGAAATCAGCCACATTCTCCGTTGGTATAGTCTGGGACTGTGCAGCTATCCTTTCCTCCTTCTCCTTTTGCGTATTCTGTGATATGTCATCGTCCATCTTTTGTCGATATATCTTCTTGTTCCGCATTACAACCTCTCTCTCTGCGAGACTCGTAAATATATCCATATTCTTCGCCCCGCTAATATTGATCTCTCGGCCCTCCACTGCAATAATGTGCTTGTTATAAGGCGGATTCGCCAGAGCTCGGCCAAGGTAGTTCTGTCCGCTGCCAAAATCTACATAATGAGTAATATTCTTGTTCGTTTGTATAGCAACGTCTTCGGCGAGACGGTCCACGTAGTCTGCGAAGTTGGTGACCTCGTGGATTTTCTTGGGGACCATTCCCACAGCAACATTCCTGGGCAATTTGCTCTGTTTGAGCTTCCTCGGGGCATACTGCCGTTGCAGAGAATGCTTCCGAATGTCCTTGATGTATTCTATGAGACTGGGGCTCGGGCCTGACACATTATCGAGGTCGTCACGTATGAGCACGTCGAGTAGTTCCATTGAACTGCAACTTGACAGCCATGAGTGCCATTCTTCCGGGATCACGGATTCGTAGAGCCCGGGTTCTCTGGTAAAGAAGTCGAGGATATGGACGCCCCCGCACAGGGTCTGGAATAGTGTAGATGTGGTCGCGAAATCCAGCAAGGAATCCACATATTCTTCTGCGGTTCTAAACTCAGATGAGAATGGAAGCGGGTTCTCTGGCGCCATGGTAACCGGCACTGCTTCACGAATGAAGTCTACCTTTCGTGGTTAAATCAGTAAGTTCTATGAGGGGCACTTTCAAAAATAATTTACAGCTGCCAAATGTTGCTGCGGGAGTTCCCGCATTTACAGCAACGTCAGCCTTCTACCTTCCTGGCCTCAGCCTTGCTTCGTGGACACACCAGGTACACCAGGTTCCCAACTACGAGATTCAATCAACGACCGACACAATCGAATCTTGGGGGCTCATAGCCCACTCAGTACTGGAGGATGATGTCGTCTATTAATGAGGAGGACCCATTCCTCCAAGTTCAAGCGTACGAGCCCCGGCTTGATCGCATCCGTACTCTACTAACGATCCTCCAGAGATGTTCTTTCCCAACTAAATACCACCCGACCCCTCTTTGCCTCCTATCTCCGCATCCGCTCTCTTTCTCCAAATCCCAGCAGCCCGGAAGTGACCTCTGCGCGCGCGGAGCTCGAGTCGTCCCTCTCATCTCTAGCCGAAGACCTTGCCGACCTCGTCTCCTCCGTCAAGGCCGTCGAGACCGACCCCCATAGATATGGACTCCAAATCGAGGAAGTGGTGCGGCGCAAGCATCTTGTCGACGAAGTTGGGAATGAAGTCGAGGATATGCGCGAAGAATTATTAAAACACCTGTCTAATGCGAAGTCACGCAATAAGCCTCTACCGCCTGGCGTGGATGAAGAGCAGGCGGTTGGAGGAGACGATATGTACGAGGAGTTCGAACAGCAGGAACAGCAGCGCATTATGAACGATCAGGATCAACAGCTTGATGGCGTTTTCCGCACCGTGGGCAATCTAAGGCAGCAGGCTGATGACATGGGCCGCGAGCTCGAGGAGCAAGCGGAGATAATAGAACAGGTCGATTCGGCGGCGGATCGGGTCGGCGGCAAGCTCCAAACAGGGCTTCAGAAGGTGGGATGGGTTATGAGGAACAATGAGGAAACGATGAGCAGTTGCTGTATTGGAGTGCTCATAGTGGTGCTTATTATTTTGTTGGTTCTTCTCTTGATACTGTAATCAGACAGACAACTGTATACTGGGGGAGTCGGCGTTGGTTTCTGAATATTTATATATACATACTGAGGAATCAGAACATTGTTCATTCGTTTACTTCATTTAGGTACCATACTTACTGTGATGGTGCAAGTTAGGATCAATTATCTGCGTGAAGTCCCATGCGACTAACCCTTATGGTAGCTATGTTGACGACTATACTTTACGCGATCAGAGTTCCCGAAAGCAAGAAGCACCCCTATTAGGGAAGGTTTCGTACAAGGTTGGGTTATAGTCATCGAGGGGGGCCAATAATGCTCTCTGACGTCTGAAGCAATTCATAACTCTATTATGTCGCCGACCGTAGGAAGGATTGGCAAATCCTATATGGTGTTTCACTAAGTATTCAACACAATGGAAAGCTCTATGGTGAAATTTGCTACTCAACAGCCTCGTGGGAGAAACGCTTCGAACACTATGCCTGATCATGAATCATGTAAAAGGTAGGTACGGATCAGAAGCCCGCGTCAAAAGTCCCTATCTACCATAAATCCCTACTGTGCTCACTGCTCGGAGCAAGACCGAATAGAACCACCAAGCCCTCCCTCATCATCAATCAATCAAAAAAAGAACAGATCGTTAACGTCGTCGACGCCTTTGCATCTCATCATAGCAACGCTGAGGAACGTTTTTTGCGGCGGCTCCAATAGTCCCAGCGTTCTCAGAATTATCGTTTCCCAAACTTCAGGCTCGAGACGCGCATAGTTTCGTGCTGAAGGAACCATCGCTGTCCGAACTCCCATTATGAAAAAGCGTCTTTGCTAGGTAGCGGACAACCAAAAACGGGTTTAATCCCAACAAAATCTATCGAAACAAGAATTTTTCAAGTCGCAAGAATCTGGCATATGCATCAGCCACAAGTGAGCGGCATACACCAGAATAGATAGATCATCGCTGGCTCCTGGAGCTGCCTACCGAATTTTGACGATCGTGGAGGCTAGGTCTCCTCTCCCTCCGGTCGCCATCTTGTAACTGCAGTGAGTCTAGACGCTTTTGATTGTCTTCGGTCATGGGGTCCATCTCATGTGAGGGGACTGCGCCGAGCGTGGCAACCCCGTTCGCCTTTCCAAGCTTAGCCTGTTCTGCAAGGGCCTTCCATTTGTCCTCTCTAGCTTGCATACGTGCGTCTGCATTGTTCTGGTGCTCCGTATATTCATGAGAGCAGTCGTCGAATAATTGAGGGTTAATCTCCATAAATAGCTTCATCGCGTTATAAACCATGCCATGGATTGTTCTAAGGTGTATTAGCAGTGTTTCCAAGTTAGATAATCCGGATAGCATACCTATTCCAATGGCCTTTGGAATTCTCATAAAGAGGGGCGAACATAATAGGCAAAATGACCTCGACGTTGTCGCTGACAAGGTTGCAGAAGTATTCGTTGTTCCAGAAATATAGTGCTCTCTCCGCAACTTGAAAGTGGGGGCTGGCCACTGACTTTGCAAGCTGGTGGAACAAAGGTTCCTGTACCTTAGCAAATTCGGCAGGATCCATAACCTCGAATATATCTTCCACTTCATTCAAGAACATGACTTCTTTTGTGCTGTTAACCTTAGGCCAATATCTCAGCAGGCCCAAAACAACCTAGATATCATCAGTATAGGATGGCGTGGGGGGGTTCAGGGCTGCCAACCTCTTCTGTTAGTGCAGCATCCTTTTCGAGGAACTGAACTATGCAGTACGCAAGTTGGGGGTGATACATGCTCAGGCTCTTGACTTTGTGCATCGGTAGGAGGACCCTGGTCAAGAAGAGCTTGTGCTCCTCTTTCAGGGGTAGAGCAAATCCGTTGATAATTGATCCAAGGATTTCCAGCAGCTCAGCGATTCCATTGAATCGTTCGGTTTCATAAACGAATTGGAAGAACACGTTGTTGATAGATCTTCTGANATATAAGAGCGGAGATTGAGGAACTTTCCATATATCCTGTGGAGGGTCGTCTTGAGGAAATCACGCTCTCTTGGGTCTTCGGAGTCAAATAGCTCAAGCAGTTGTAGTACAAAGCTATGGTCGATGTATACCTTCGCGATGTTGGTGTTAAAGTCTTGGCTCTCAATGAAACGTAAAAAGAACTCATAGACAACTTGGATATGCGGCCACGCAACCTCCAACACGGGCTCATCTTCCTCGGGGTCAAAAGCCTCGCCTTGAGGGTTCATAGGCGGAGGTAGTGGCCGGAAGAGGTTCTTGTTGAACATATCCACAACACGCGGATACATAGCATCTGTAATAACTTGGCGGTTGTTTGCAACATAATCCAGAAGTTCGTGGAGGGCCACGCGTTTGATCTCCTTTGATTTGATATCGCCTGTCG
Organism: Pseudogymnoascus sp. BL308; assembly: GCA_001630595.1. Lineage (NCBI taxonomy): Eukaryota > Fungi > Ascomycota > Leotiomycetes > Thelebolales > Thelebolaceae > Pseudogymnoascus > Pseudogymnoascus sp. BL308. Next base: position 11,939 of record LMYD01000689.1, read on the forward strand.
CATCATTAAAGTCGAAAATGACATTACATTGGTCAATTTTCTGCATGAACAGCTCTTGTCGCCTGTTTGGAGGTACTTCATGGAAACCAGGAAGCTTCTCTAACTCTCTGAGAGGAGATATGTCAAAGCGCGATGAATGCTGTCGCTTAGGCGTTCTGATGCCTTCTGGTACATCCTTAGGCGTTGCTTGCAACCTGTCGAACACGAGGTTTTTCGAGCCCGCTTTCGGGGGTGCCAAATCGTGAGGCATGGTCTCTGCTGATCCTGGGGGTGGGACATGCTGTCTCGTGTTAATAAAGACGGGATCAATGCAAACGGAAGAACTGGGTGCATACCGGTGCACTAGGGCTGATAACCACGCTCGGTGGCAGTATCGGATGCCTGTTCGGTGTGCCAGGGGTTATACCACCCGGTGAACTTGAACCAAGAGAGTTAAATCGATCCGCAGCTGGAAGAGCTCCATTCAATGAGTTCAACGAGTTGGCGGGCGCTAGTGACGGCGAACCAGTATGCCCGCTAACAGGAGTCCCTGAATCACTTGCTGGAAGTGGCTTGTTCCGTGGGTCGTTCAATGAAGTCGTTGAAGCAGAAGGTGTAACGCTTGGTGATTGACCAGCCTCTCTTGAAGACCCAGAGGCCGATGGAGATTGTGTGCCATCCTTCGGATCTTTATTTTTCTTGGAGGACTTGTTCGGGTCTTTCGAACGCGAGAGCTGGTCATGCTGAATGAGTTAGACATTCCATACCCGGATCGCTACAAGACTAGATATAAATGAGGAATGATGAAAGGGGTTCTTACAACTCTCTGTCTAAATCCTTTCATCTTGGCTGTTGTACCGGAAATGATACGCTGGCCAAGTTCTGAGTGGGTTTCGCTGGCCTGGTGGGGTCGATTATTCTGTTCAGTTCTGGTGTCTTGGGATGTTCGGCACAGGTCCAACGGCTTTCGATGCGTTTAGAGGTCTTGTGCACTCTGTGAATAGTGATTCGAGGTCAGGAGAGATGGATGAGACTGGGCTATCGGTTGTGACCGGTAACCTAATTTCCGTATAGTTATGCGACAGCTTAAGTAAGGGTCTCGACGGCAACCTGTTGATTTACTGTCAGCCCGCTCAGGGTGAGTCGTTGTCGAGCAGTTCAATCTAGATCAATTGATTGCTATGCAAGACTCACCTTTCACTGGGCCCCTTCAGCTCTTGAATCCTCCGCTGGTTCAGCTGCGAGATCTTGTGCTAGCAAGCGTTGTATGAAGCTCCTATGCCAACATCTGGAGGTTCTGCTGGGAGTTCTGGGCAAAGAGTCTTTATGCTGAAGACAAGAGCCTGCAGATAACGTAGTTGTGACTGCGGCGAAAGTGAAGAGTTGGTGGAGTTGCAGGGCAGGAGGCTGTTTACACCGATGGGCTTCAGATGTGATGTTAACCCCAGGTGGGGTTGGCCAATGGCACGGTCGCATACAGTGGAAGCGCCAGAGCTTACCACAACGCTTGGCGACAACTTTATATGGCGACGCTTTATATTACGACACGCTTTATAGCTTCTTGCAACTTATCACAGGACGACACGACCGACATAATTTATAATGCAAGCTGGATTGTGTATAAACATGGTGCAGTTATGATTGCTCTTGCCGTATTTGCATCCATCGATCGTACGATTCATAGCTGCTCTACTTCATTTGCCCCAGGTACCGATCTGTCGAGGTTCACGTGACCAGAGCCAGATCTCAATCAGCCTGTGGTGAATCAGCTTCAGAAGAGAATCAAATCTGATACGGGCGAGCTATGGCCTCCTTTGGCTCTTCACCGGTCTATACGGTGCCGCGTCGAAAGGTTGTTGCTGTGGAGCACCCAATGGCAATCAACGATGTCGATACTACTATGAAGACTTTTGGTAGAGGCGCGCCTTTAGCCCAGGTAAGCCAGGCTTTGCTATCACCACATTTACTAGACTTATGGGCAGTTGTCCTGACTGCCCATACTTGGAAGGGCTTTGCTCTTATCAGAGTCTGCGGCGTGCTCGGGCTTGACCTCATATTCTGTCTCAACGAGCCCATGCACAGATCGACTGACATATATCACCAGATACTTGACGCCGAAGATTATGACGGTTGCCTGCCACTGTTTTTGCGCCCAGAGGACCCATCGTGTCCTCCCAATCTATCGCAAAATGCACCGACGAATAATGTGTTGTTAAAAGTCACCATCCCGAAGAGGACAGGCCGCAAACGCAAACGGGGCTCCCAGGATCCTTTTGCGTACCACCCAGGCATGCAAGAAGCAGAATCTGATCCACTGGCTCATGACGACCAGTCACCAGGGCTAATATCACACTCACTGCTTGATGACCCTAGCTATCTGCAGAAGAGATTAAGAGAGTGTGATGGATATTATCACATTGAGCCGGTAGGCTCTATCGAACAGACTCATCGATATAGGGGTCTCTCGGATTTCCACTATTCCACTACGCATGGCAACTATATGACAAAATTCCGTGACACCATTATGACGGGTGATTTGGATAAGATCAAACAATACAAGCTCGATCCTAGCCGCGGCCCAAAGCAAATGACAGAGCTGATCCCGCCGCCAACAATGACAGACCACCCTCTTCCTTTCAACTGGGGATACCATCAAAACCCAACCATCAGAGTTACTACAGACCATCAGACAGGCAAGAAAACACTTATCAACCATTCCACTCCCGCGAGACTGGCCACACTCTACGTGGCCCACGACATCCCAGTCACACCGACCGGTCCAACGAACCCTCCGCCCGACGATCCCCTCCTCATCTCTGTCATCGAAGAGCTCCAGGCCGCTCTTGCGGAGCGCCCAATATGGACCCGCCGAGCAATAATGAACCGCATTGGCGCCTCTCCAGGTGTCTACCTTCTCAAGCCAGCAATGCAGTACGTGGGCTACCAATTCCGCGGCGGCCCCTGGCGCGACGCCATCATCCGATACGGCGTGGATCCCCGCAAAGATCCCAAATACCGCTTCTACCAGACGCTGTTCTTCAAAATCTACGACGAGGTTGAGAAGGTACCTGGGCAGCCTTGGACGGATATCAGGTCTGAGTATACACGGCGCGCGCAGGTCACGGATGTCTCCCTCGACAGTCACATCTTCGACGGTACGAAACTGTCGCTCGATGGCAAAATCTGGCAGGTCTGCGATATTACCGATCCGATGATTCAGCGCCTCGCATCGACGTCAACATTACGCTCCACCTGTGATCTCGAAGTCAACGGCTGGTACTGCAACGGGACATGGGCGAAGATCAAGGCCGTGATGCGGACCAAAATCTCCGCAATCCGTGCAGGCAAGCATGTTCCCGACGAAGCCTTTGAAACCGTCCTCAAAGTCCCAGACTTTGTGGAGGAGAAAGCCAAGGCTGGCAAGGTCTCTATCCCAATGCCGGATTTGAAGAAAGTCGGCATTAAGGTTGGAGAGAGCGTAAACGGGGCGAGGAAGAAGAGAATTAGAATGGCAGCTAGGAGATGGAAGGCAGGTGGCGCGAAAATTCCCGGACTGAGTGCTGTGCCCGAGGGTATAGCGGTGACTGGTGATAGTAATACAACTGCTAAAGAGTCGGTTGAGACTATGACGGAAGATCAAAGTGCGAGTATCTACGGAACAGAGCAAGATTATGACGAGGAGGATATGTTGGAGGATGAGATGATAGAAGACGATGACTACGAGGGAGGAGGGCATGATGAAGATGAGGATGAAGTTGATTTCGATGAGGCAGAATCTGAATCCGATGGCGCGGGAGATAGTGGCGGCGATGATGAGGATGCCATAAACTCTCCCAAATAGAAACGCAGAAGACATCAATAATGTAGAGAATCAAAGTTTAATTTCTAAAGCTCTATTTTATATATGAACTCCGTCATACCTCTCTAGTTTCATAATAGTAACCAATAGCCTCATCCGTTGAGCTGGGCCGGGTATTCCAGCTTACTAGATATATAACGCCGAATAAAAACACTTTTTTTGCAGTCTGTCACACTAGATCTAGCTCCTCATCTTCTTGAGAGGAGGCGCCTCATCATCATCAGACAATCCCTGGAATGATCCAGCCTCGTCGTCCTCATCACCAGACTCGAAGTCCAGATCAGACAAGGCATCTTGCTCCTGTGCTTGTGCTATTTCAAATGTTAGCTCTATATTCTCTCGAATAAAAAACAGCTTCCAACGGGGAACTTACTGAAGTACTTGATGGCTCCTGGCCACAGATCCTCCGCAATGGCAATGGCTAGGTCATCTCCATCAGGGAAGATCTCCAAGCTCATCTCCAGATCCTCCTGGTCCTCCTGCTCCTCGGTCATTGGCTCATCCTCAGCCACCTTCTCGCCCTTGCGCTTAGCCGCCTCGCGCTTGATAGCCTCCTTCGAGACCTCCTCGGACACTCTGCGGCCGATGAACCCGAACCAAGAGAAGAACGAGAGTCCACCCATACCGGTACCCTCAATCTTCTTCTGCAGGGCCTTCTGCGCATCGTTCGGCTCGCCCTTCTTCGTTGCGCCGCCAGACTGCTCTACCTCCCATGCCTTGATCACAAGGTCAAGCAGGCCTCCAGTGAGATCCTTGTCCTTCTTCCAGTTGATCTTGACAGGCTCACTGACGAGTCCAGACCAGCCATCCGCAGCGGTGCGGTACCAGAACTTCTTCTCCAGGACCTTGTTCTCGAAGTACTCGTTCTCGGAGAACTCGAACTTGATAGCGACGGAGCGGGGGTCACCGTTCTTGCCCGCGCTGGTGATCTCGAAGTTGTCGACGGAGAGGGAGGTGAGGGATCCGAGGAGGACCGCGGAATCGGAGGGCTGGATGAACTGGTCGATGTCTGGGGGTGCCTGCTCGAGGACTAACGGCCAGAAGTTCTCGATCTTGGAAAGGATCTCGGCGCGCTTCACGTAGAGGGGTGCGGTGAGCGCAACTTGTTGTCTAACTACAAGGCTGTGTTAGATATGCTTAATTTTCGACTTTGGGAGCTGTAGAGGCATCGGATGCGCTTTGCGCCAGGGCAATGAGAATATAATGCTTGAAGATTTTTTATAAAATACCAGACAAACATGGGATTCAAACTTACTTATCTCGGTCTCCGCATCGTCGAACTCCTTCTCGATATCCGCCAAATCCTCGTACGAAACGGTCGAGTTCTCGAGTGCAGTCGCCATAGCTGAGGAGGTAAATGCTGCTTCTTGGGCCATTTTCGCAGATGTTTTTATGTTTGAAAGATAGTGGGCTGTGAGAATAGCTTGTAAGAATTTGTTGTTGCGAGGACGTGCGCACCTGGTTGTTCTTCGGGTGGACTTTTATTGGTGATCTGAGCTGGTTTAAGGTAGACCCCTGCAGCGTCCACTGACTCTCCATGCGCGGGGCGTGCATTGGCGAGTAATGATGACGGGGAATAATGCTCCACCATGACGACCGAGGGATCTGGTATTTCAGGACTTGAGCAAAGAAACCTAGATTTTGGATAATTTGCGCAGATGTGGATCATTTATATTTTCGATGTTAACTGCCTATCTATCATGCCGGGGGAATATTCCACATATAAAAGTGTGCATATGACGATACTATTATACTCTTGTATTTTTAATAACCCCACCTAAAGAAATTTATCAGCAATACGAGAACTCGCGGTTGTAACTTGTTTGTAAAGAAAAATGAAGATGGCTTCTAAACCACAATATCCTACTATAGAAAATAAAGCTCTATAAAGCTAGGTAAACATGTATTTATTGGGTCACAGTAGAGAGAATTTCACAGATAAAATTAAAAATGGCGAACATTACATATATTCTGGCGTATAAATTTCATTAATCATTCACCTATGAATACCAGTCATTCAACTACATAAACCGTACCAAAGCGCCATATCCCATATGCGTTATTACAGATCCTCATCACTTAAGATCTCCTCTACCAAGGAATCTCTGGGCTGCTGACTTCTCTTCGGCCTTGTGGCCAACACGCTCGTCTCGCCCATCAACGACAGTTCACCTTCCTCACGCCCTTCGTTTAACTGCTCCTGGACAAGTGCCTCGATCGTGTCCTCATCTTCTTCGTTATCATCCACATCATCCTGCTCCACCGTCATATCCGTCCTCTCATCTGCATCATCTTGCTGCACTGTCGTTACCGTCCTCTCGTCTGCGTCCTCATCCTCTCCCGCTACCTCTGTTTCGGGGGTTCCGCTGCCCCTATCTCCTGGGAGGCTGCTCTTCGGGCCCTCTTTCTGTGCTAGGCTATTCACGATTTTGCCCAAGCTGACGTGGATTTTGAACAAGGCATTTCGTCCTGTGGCATCAGGGACGAGCTTATCCTCGACGGCGATGCAAACTTCGTCATAGAGTGCGCGGATCTTGTCTTCTGACGATGCCGGGGAAACGTGTAATTTTCCGAGAAGAGGCGCGAGGATTTTCTTCTCTTCTTCTTTATGGTTGTTAGTACACATGCAGGCTGTATATTTGGGATGTGGATAAACTTACTAGTAGCATTGTTCATACGGTCCAAAATATCACTCGCGAGATCAAGGTGCACGTCGCCGTTCACAGCCTTCTTTGCGCCCTCATCGGCGATACTCATGGAGTTACCGGGAATGTAACACTTCCTTGGATCGGTCCAATCGACAAGGTGCGCGCCAATGACGCTCAAGCCCACCATCTCAATATCCTCATCTTCATCGTCGAGCGACTCATGAACATTGTATAGCGTATGGAGAGCATCCACGGCAACAGACCTCATACGGTCTTGGTTCTCCTTACGACTGTAGCTGTACACTGGCAGGAAGTAAGAGAGTGTCTGCCGAACTCCTTGGTTACTTTGAGTAGAGGGATCGAAATATGCGACGACAAGGGTCTTGAGAAGATCGTTGGCGGCATCTGAATCTTGTATGACACGACCGAGGATTAATTTGCAGACGGCCACCGTAGTGGCAGCCTGGACTTCTGGGCCCTTCGAGCCGTTCTTCAATGCCTTGATATAAACTTTGAGAAGCGGTGGGTTGGACTCGAGAAGATGAGATCCGTGTTGTGTGAGAATATCCGTGAGAATCTGAAGGGCTGTAATTTGGAGGGCTGTATGACCCTTGCTGAAGAAGTGCATAAAGAGGTTCAGGTTCTCCTCTGCCAATGACTATAATTCCCTAGGTTAGATAAAGCTGCAAAGATATAGGCGTGTGAGTGGAATTACCTTGTCGAGCAAAGAACAGAGTCCGAGGCACAATAGCCCACGTTCACGAACCGGAGCTTCGTGGCTTCGCACTGCCGGAACAACCAAATTGTTCAACATTGCCACGAGGTCCACATTCTGCTGAAGATTTCCTTCAACATTCTGCAGCATGCACTGGACAATGTGCAAGCACTTCATGTTTACCATGATCTCCTTAATGGATTTATCCTGAAGTTCCTCCTCACTCATCTCTGGCTTGGACTTCTTTGAATTGCTTTCCGTTTCACTGACCTCTGACCTTGCAGAGTGAAAGCTCTCATCAACATCGTCCTCAACCGGCTCGTCCATAATAGTATCATGGATGTCAGCGACAGCTTCGAGAACGATACTGACAAACTCCCGCTCTCCGGCAACGTCACCGGCACATATGCCACGAAGTGTTTCAACGATCAACTTGGTCGCTTCTTCCGGAAGATCTGGCACGGAAAGTGACTGGCGTAGTAACGCAAACATTTTCCTTCGTCCAACTTCGTCCGAGTAGTCAAGCGTATGGGCAATGTGGAGGAGCTGTTCAACAATGAATTCCTGTTCCACGGTGTCTTCTTCATCGTCCTCATCCTCTGGGGCTTGCTGGGCAACTCTCTTCAGCGCCTCGACAAGGACATTGATGTAGCGCTGGAGGTAGTATGCGAGTTTCGTCACTTCGGGCATCTTCTCTTCGACCAATGCCTCTAACTTGTTGCTACCTTCGTTCCGGCAATAGTCATTGAAGCTTCGTGCCATAAATACAGATTCGGCGCTCAGCGTATCCCAGAATAGGTTGTCAAACATGACAGCTTCGCGATAATCTACCCTGCCTTCCCAAAAGCCTTTCATGGCCTCAAGCGCGACGCCATTCTCGACCCCTGAGTTGACAACATCGATTCGCTCTAGCAGCTCTTGGAGAGCCTCAAAGTTGGGAGGGGGTGCCTCGCCATCAGCTGCAGCTTCTTCCGGAATTCCCGCACAATCCTCAATCCACCTGTCGCGGAAGAGTTTGCCTGCAGCTTTACGGACATTTTCATCGCGGTCTCGGAGTCCCCACCGCAAAAGCTTCTCACGCATAGCAAGAGACAGATGGCGGAAGTCACCAAGGGCTGGAAGGAGCCGCGAGTACAGAGCTCGCCTTGTCGCCGGGTCTTGATCTCGCGCCCGCTCTAGCAAGAATGGTAGCGTGGCGGGAAGAATTGGCAGATTAACTAGAAGTGACCGCCGGACGTCTGCGCTTGGGTCGTTTTGTAGTACACCGAGTAGCTTCTCGAGCAATCCTACCCGGGACTCCTCGTCACTATCGTCAGAGTTGATTTCTCCCTCAGCCTCATTTCCAGCCAACCGGCCTAGAGCGAGAACAGCCTGGACGCGGACCATGGCCTCCTTATCACGGATTCTTTTGAGGAGCCCATGGCGCAACAACTGGAAAAGGTCGTCATCCATAGAATCAAGAGAATTGACCAGGTGGGAAATAAGTTGGGTAGCCCTAAATCTCACAAACTTCTCCTTTGCTGTAAGAAGCGAGAGTACTGTCTTCATCACTTGGGATGTCAACCTGGTGCTCGGCGTCTCGACTAACGCCGCAGCATCATCCTCCTCCATTGGAACAAGCTCATTATCCTTATCATTGGCATGACGCATAAATAGGCCAATAAAGCGAATAACTCTTTCGCCTGCAGCCTCGCTCTTTTTCACTGGCATCACCCTTACCACACATCTCGTGACTTCATAGTTGAATTCGTCCTCATCGAAATCCTCCGCACCGGTCTTTTTCTGCTTGCTTGATGGTTCATAGCAACATGCCTCCTGTATCTTTCGTAAATTTATCACCAGCTTTCGATGGCCCGTGGTCGATTTCTGTGCGTCGCGGAATATTGCGCATATCTGAGTTCGCAATGCTGTCTCTGGGGCATCTTCCGGTATTTCCACATATGGCGCAGATACACGCGATGCTGTTGATGCCCGTGTCGAATTGAGGGTTTGTGCCGACGATTTGTGAGACACTGCTGTTGACGTCCTTGCGGACCTAGTTGGTGCTACTCTCGCGGGCATTGTGGCCGGTATGTGTTGCTCTCTGTTTGGTGTTCCGCCAAGTTTGGTGCAGTGGTAGTTGTTTTCAATCTATATATGCCGCGTAGTTTCGGCGAAATCGCCAGTGGTCGTACTTGTTTCGTGAGGTTCAAGTTCAAATTGTTGGGTGTTCGACGCGTCGGTCCTCGTACTTACGGCTTTACACGACTGCCACGAGAATATGTTGATGGTGGGTTGGTGCTGTTTACATTTGACCGGAAGCGGTTAGTATATAGATTAGATAAGATCTAACCCCTGTCGATTGCGTGCTTTGAAATCTAATCGGCCAGCCTCCGCCCACCAGGAACGACCTCGGGGATTGCCGTGTGATCCTCGTCCTGTTGACACTTTTCCGACTTCGGTAATACGGCGGGAGTCATTTCTCTCAACTGGCAAATAGTCAAGACCGTGAGAAATCATGTATAGGCTAGGAGTAAGACGGTTCACTACGTCTGTTCGCCATGCGGCGCAGACTGCTGCGCAGATGGAAGCCAAGAACCAGTATGGGATCCAGGTTTCCAAGGCCCAAGGCGTTGTTAAAGGCCTCGTTGGAGGTTAGCTATTACAATTGAAGAGGAGATGCCATGGTCTAGGCTGACAATGTGTAGCAATTGGAAACACTCCATTAATCAGACTCAACAAACTGTCTGAGCAGACTGGTTGCGAAATTCTTGGAAAGGCCGAGTTTATGAACCCTGGTGGCTCAGTCAAGGACCGCGCTGCACTCTTCGTAGTTCAGGACGCCGAAGAAAAGGGATTGCTCGCACCAGGCGGAACCGTGGTCGAGGGAACAGCCGGAAACACTGGCATTGGTCTCGCACATGTATGCCGGTCGAAGGGCTACAAATTGGTCATCTACATGCCGAATACCCAGTCTCAAGGGAAGATAGATCTTCTCCGGCTGCTGGGAGCTGAGGTCTACCCAGTCCCCGCCGTGGCATTCGACAACCCGGAGAACTACAATCACCAAGCTAAGAGGCACGCGGATCGCCTAGAAAACGCCGTCTGGACGAACCAATTCGACAATGTCGCAAACAGGCGCGCCCACGTTGAGACCACCGGACCTGAGATCTGGGCTCAAACTGGCGGGAAGATTGACGCATTTACTTGCTCTACAGGGACTGGAGGCACCTTAGCTGGGACTACCGCATACCTAAAGGCTGTCTCGAATGGCAAAGTCAAGTCTTTCTTGGCTGATCCGCCAGGAAGTGTTTTGCACTCTTATATTGAGTCTGGAGGGCAACTCAAAGAGCGCAGTGGCTCCAGTATCACTGAGGGTATTGGTCAGGGCCGTGTCACCGACAATCTTAGCCCTGATATCGAGTCGTTGGATGGCTCGTTGAACATTAGTGACGAGAAGAGCATCGAGATGGTTTACAGGTGCCTCGATGAGGAGGGCCTCTATCTGGGCGCAAGCTCAAGCTTGAACGTCGTCGCTGCAAAGGAGGTCGCCGAGAAGCTCGGCAAGGGACATACCGTTGTAACAATACTGGCGGACGGCGCGTATCGATACGCCGATCGCCTGTTTTCCAAGAAATGGCTGGAGGAGAAGAAGCTCCTGGGCGCTATTCCCAAGCATCTTGAAAAGTACATAGTTCTTCCATAAGGCTAAATATACAAGTTTGTAATATACAGTACACTACCATGTTCTAACATGCAATCGTCAACTCTACTCTGCCGCGGCAATCTTTTCGTACACCCACAACCCCAGTGAGCCTGGAACTGCCTTCAAGACCTCAGCATCCTCTGCAACCTGGGCAGATAACTTGGTCTCCAGATCACGGAGTTGTCTGGTCGTGTCGGAGCTTTGGTCAAGTATCGAAACCGCTGTCCTCACACCGAGGAGGATAGGCGCGACAGTTTGCAGCAGAGAGTTGCTCGCCACCTCTTGTTCTCGTGCCGGGTCGTTTTTCCGGGGCCTAATCATCCCTTCCAGCTCTTTGTCCCGTAGGCTAGCCAGAAGACCCTTGGCGTACTTCTCGACACTGCCATCCTCGTCCTTACCCCCTTGATGCTTTGCGTTGAGAGCACTTAGCTCCAGGAGAAACCCAATAACCTCTGGGCTCGTTCTTGGATCCTCAGTATCAGCAACTCTTCCACCTGCATGTGCCTTGTCCTCCATGAGAATAGCAATCTGCTCGGCCATTGAAAGTGCCTTCTTGGTATCCGCCTGGCTGAAGCCATTAGCCAGCGCACGATACTGAATCCACCACACCACCATCTTGGCAATTTCCCGTGTGTTGATCCGGAACCCAGTCTTGGATACTCTCCGCGCGCTTTCTAGGACGGCATCTTGGCGACCAGCCATGGAAGCCATCCTTATAAACTGCTCCAAAACAATCTCGTCTGTCACACGACCTGCAGAGTGAAGGCCCTCAAGCAAGAGGGGGAAGTTGTCCCAGTCTTTCTTCTCCTTCATTAATCCTAGCGCCTCTCGTAACGCTTTGCGCTGGTTTGGTACATCCTTTGTCATGTTTATGTGCTTAAGACGTATTTCTTCCCCTCCAATCTCTACCGTTACCGGGACATTCTCCAAGCTTTTCTTATTCTTAAAGGCATAGACAAGATCGCGGTGCTGTTTCGACAAATGCGCCGGTAGGAAAATAGTGTTGCGGAATTTAGAGAGGATATTATCGAGTTCAGGAGATGATGTCGGTTGGAAGGTTGGGAAACCTGCGAGGCTTATTAGAAGCTACTCTACTCACATGGGCCAACTGTGAGGACTTACCCTGCTTTTGATGCGAAAGGGAGCTGGTGAAAGTCCGGCGCTGGCCCGAAGATGGACCAACCGCGTATTGCGAAGTGCGCTCCAACCGAGGGAGCGCTCTCCTAATCGTGTTTCCAGACATATTCGTTGATTGACAAAGTAAATATTGTGCAATCCCTGATCTTTGAGGACTGAACCGAAATTGAAGGTCTGGAGTCGTAAACTTATATGGCGGGCGGTGAGTACATATGGGCAGTATCGCCAAAATTAGACGAGCGCATCGCGAAACATTTTGAAGGGTGGACGAACTTACCCGTGGTGAGCTCAGACAAAGGCAACCGTCCTGTCCAGCCAACACAATGGCCTCACTATTTACACCGACAATGCGTCCGCTGAGCTGTCTTAAGACGCTCCTGCGGCAAACCCGGCGGCAGAAGACGATTGCCAGGTCGTTGACAACATACCGTAAACCGGACCTAAACCGAGGCCTTCCGCTGGCAGCAGCTGTGGATGCAGGCATGCCCCATGGTAAGCTTTACTTCTGTGGAAACTTCACTCACAGCTATATCTCGCCATCAATTGGAGGGTACAATGGTCATTGCAGCCGGCTAATACTCTGTAGTCAACAGGAAGCTAAAGGCGTACCCGCCTCCTCCCTCTCCGGCAGCCAACTTCAAGAACCCAATTGGCGACCTTCACGCAGAACAAATTTCCGTCCTAGACCCTACTGGTGCACGCACAGCGCTCTTCAGCAAAACCAGCCCTGAGGCAGCCAAGGTCGGCGATATTCTCCTCGTCCGCCAGAAAAACGGCGACCCATTCGCAGGCGTCTGTATCAACATCCGCCGCCGTGGCGTCGACACTGGTATTCTCCTCCGCAACGAGCTTACAAGAGTTGGCGTGGAGATGTGGTATAAGATCTATTCGCCAAATGTCGAGGGAATAGAAGTGGTGCAAAGACGTGAGAAGAGAGCGAGACGAGCACGTTTGACATACATGCGGAAGCCAAAGCACGATATGGGAAGCGTCCAGAACATCGTCCTGGCATATCAGAGATCCAGGCTGGGAGCACGATCAGGTGATAACAAGGGCGGAAAGAAGAAGGGAAAGGGAAGGAAATAAAGGGCTGAGATGGTGTTTCAATATGTATATGTATACAAGTGGCGTTCAGATATCGAGAAATAATTTGATTTATTTACACCGACCAAATGCAGAACTGATCAAATCCTATCATTGACCGATAGCCATGGCCCATCTTGAAACCTTTGGACTGCACCAATATCTTCAGTGGGAATGAGTGACCTAAATGCCAAGGTTCGCACTTGTCAAAGCAAAAGTGCCCAAAATGATGCACAACTATACTATCAGCTCATCGCCAGCGACCTGATCGCCCTCGTCCTGTGGCGTGCATTGGCTGTGGAAACTACCAGCATCGCATTAATGTACCGTTTAGTATCATTTACTCCTAATTGGACTCCGCTCTCCAATGTATGTCTAACTATTAAACTGAGAGAAGATTAAGTCCAAGGCCGTATCACGCAAAGTCGAAGATAAAACGCGAAGAATAATAATAGCATTGCATTTGAAACAGGATGAGATCTACGTGAAGCTCGGTATACGCTCCGTAGTCGACACAATACCACTGACTAAAAACACACTGTTAAAGCAAGTATAAGGGGCACAGATGACCTTTGCATTGGATACTTCAAGTCTATCTACACCAACTGTGAGGCATCCTTCTTTGCCATCTTCTGGCTTCGACTCTGAATGAACCCGCTAAGATCTCCAATAGGAAGCTGAATTGGAAAATCCAGGGCTTCGAGTAGCTGCGAGAGCAGGAGATACCAACCACAAATTGCAGAAATGAAGGCAACAGCGCCAGCAGCCTGTATGCGGTGAAAAACACCGATTAGTTAGCAATAATTAAAAATTAGGAACATATTAAACCAAAATCATTGGCAGGAGGACCCACAATGTCAATATTAGCTGCAAGGTGTTCGTTTCCTTGAGCTATCTGCCAGTGGCCAGCAGTCAAAAGACCTAAAGCAATGACCAAAGTGAAAAATATAGTGGCGAAGACGACGTTTGTGCGGAGGGAGCAGATAAAGTAGAAGGCGCATAGGAGACCCATGAATAAAGGAAAGAATCCGAAGGTGGCGTGGAATTGTTCGACATTGGTGCCATAAGCTTCATGGGCATTGAAAGATGGTGTAAGGGTAGTCGCAAAGCTGAGGAAAAACCCGCCTTGATAATAACAGAATGTTAGCATTATATATTGAAGGGTTGTCTAAAGTACGTAGTAAACGAAAAGGAAGCAGGTGATTGTAGCTTCTAGGAATAGTCCTTACCGAAGGAGGTCAGAACGACGAAGGGGAATGTGTTCCCAAGGAAAAATTCGAGGACACCTGCAATGAGCTGAAGGGCTCCCCCAAACCAATAGTACGGCCCTCTGTCATAGAATAGTTGTTAGTGACGTTCAGAATTTGTATATGTGAGGGAATTGATTGGATCTTGGGGGTGATAATTACATTTCTGCAGCCCCGCCCCCTCCTGCGCCTCTCCAGCCCATCAAGGCACAGCATAACGGCGTCAAGGCTATCACAAATCCAACAAGACCTCTAGTATTAGAGTTAGATATGCATATATATCAGGGTTAATTGTAATTGCTCGGGGAAAACTTGCAATGGTGTAGGATTGGCGAATTTCGAGCGAAGATCTCCCTTGACCTTGTTGGCAGGTGTAAGGTACATCTTTTCAAAAATCTCAGGCGTGATAACAATACTGCCGGCAGTCTGAATGCGACGAAGGGCGTCCTCTCGGACTTCAGCATGAGTATGCCCAGCACCCCCGTTGCTCGGGGAGTTCTTCTCCTCCAGAGGACCATCATTGGTAGACATTGTTGTATTTGACTCGTGGTAAAATAGGAAGGTTTTGTGATTGCCTGACAAGGTCAATGAAGAAAACACTTATAATATAATATATAATATAGCTTTGGGATTTATAAAAAAACAAAAACAGGATGGCGATACGATCACTCTTGTAGTAGAAGAACTGATTTCGCAATCGAGAATGGGACAGACAGTTCTCATAAATTACCATCGGTATTAATTAAACCGCCGCGAACCTCTTCCCCCTAATTTCCCTCCTCTGGCAGGTTTATTATCCCAACCCCTCAATCACAGTTCACCAACGCACCTCCCCATGGGGTTGTACAGGGCTTGGGATCCTTGAGATCTGACATGAAGTCCAGTAGGCCGCTATGTTCTTCCCACAATAACCCTATAGCTTGTTTGGTGGGTACGCGTATAGGCGACTGAAAGCGGCATAGCTCTAGTGCCAAGCCCGGGACCGAATTCGGACCGGGTTCGGCACAAGGAAAGGTCTCGGTTCGCAGGGATTACCTACATATCTGCCACGCCCTAGCCCGAAATGGAAAACTATTTCGAGGTCAATGTGGATACCGACTCTTTCTCATAATCCGGGGAGCTCCTGGCTGTAATTTAACAACACGAGGTTGAATATACTACGGACCACCAATAGGGGTTTGGTTTTGTAGGTGGATGCACTTGGGAAGGTAAGGTCTGAGGTGCCTGGCACAAATATCAGTAGCACAAGTCAAGCTTATGCAGGCACAGGAAGTCAAAAATATTTACTAGTTTTATGGTATTGTCTTTGATGATATTTATCGATCGTAAAACTGCCAAAAAAATATATATATTTACATCCCCTTTAACGCAAACATCCTGCCTGCCTAAAGCTTCTAAGCATGCCGTCAACTCCACGTTATAATCCATAGTCAAACCTCCTTGGCCCCATGGTAAACACCAGAACAGCAACCCCCCCCCACACGCCCACATTTAACCTAGATAGCAGATCCTCCTACATCACCCTCTTAATCATACGTATATTTCACATCTGTCAAATCATTTCGTGTAGAGTTATACCCCATCCGGAACCCCTGTTGTGTTTCGTTTCGCAGGAAGTGGTATTGCAGCGTTAAGGATTCATTCATCCTCCCATTGCCGGCAGATTAAAAAGCTCCGAGATAATATTAGAACTGAATGGACTCTCACTGCTTTCTTCTCCGGTATTCTCAGAGACCCCACCTAATTCGTCAAATGCGAAATCCGTCTCCGCGGAATCCCAGAATCCAGAGGCTACTCCGCCAAAAGCATCAGTGTCATCGTCATGCCCCTGGGGTGAGGAACCAGAGGGAATGAATATGGAATTATCGGGACGGAGTTGCTGCGGTAACTCGAATGATCTTTCTCGCATGGCAGAATCTCTAGGAATCACAGCAGAGACTGAATTAGCTAAGCTCGGGAATTCCATGGACTTGGTTAGAATATTTGGCTGAGATGGATTAACGATCCACCCTGGAAGCTCATCTTCAGAAGGGTATCTGCCCTTGGATAGAGCGATGTCTAGCGAAGTAGTGAGCCTGAAGTAAAGGTTTGGTTGGGTATTGACAAGTTCAGTCCAGCTCTTTGGACAGGCAGCTGGAGTTCTTGATACGGCCAGGTTTGCGTCGGAAGAAGAAGTATTGTTTGAAGGAAAATCGGAACGCTTCCTAAAGTCCACTAGTTGTAGAACTTTGGTTATGATGCCGGACACGACACCCACAAAATCAAAGCGATGACCACATTGCTTCATAGTCTCTAGATATACGCTAAGTCGTTGCTGGCGATTCGCCTTTTCTGGCTCCGTTGATGAAAGCCTCACGTCAAGGGATAGTAGCGCTAGAGGGAGTGCCGTGTATGCAACACTAGTGACGCCTTATTGTTAGCCCCATACACATTATCTTCTTGATTTTGGCGGTTGGAAGCTATGGAATAAAGGATAACTAACACGCTGATAGGGAGGTAACCAACAAGACTCAAGGTCACTAGATTGGTTACCTTGCCCGTCACATTGATAATGGCACGTTCGAGTTCAAATTGCGTGGTTTTCAGCTGTTGGGTAATTTCCGTCCCCAAGGGTTGCCACTCAGTTAGGAAATACATAGAATGCTGACATCGTGCAATCTGAGCCGTGCTTGGTAGAGAGTGACGTTAGAAAGTTCCAGGATTTAACGGATGGAATGCTCACTAATAATAAATGCTTGTCACGTCTGTGAAGATCGTCACTGAATTGTGCAATGCCGCGCTCTTACTTGAACTTAGGGTTAGTCGATCCTTAAATGTTTCCATCCATTTATCAAGATCCTTCTTGCTCTCCTCCATCTTAATGTGAAGCTCTGAAATCCGAGCCGGAGTTGGTAACGCTGGGATTACAACTCCGTTTAGGGGATATATCGCCATGATCGTCGAGGTTACAGCTGAAGCAAAGTGGCACTGAACGACAAATATGTTTGCCAGAAGGAGTTTTGTCTCCGCGTCGTAAACTTGGGATTGCTCTACCTCCTCTGAAAAGTCCGCCTCCGCTACCGCATCTTGACTAATATCAAAATGGTCCGAGGTGATCTGAAGAGGTCGCCGCACCCCTAGAGCGATTATCCTGTCTCTGAGCACACAGCACCACCAGAGTCGTTTCTTGGTACTGATTTGATGGCTGGTCAGACCGGGGAGGCGGTTATAGAGATGCGCGTTGTCGGCTCGAGCATATTCAATGGCAGTAGACAACCACGACGTATTACTTTGCTGTTCATGAGGTGTACTTCGATATGAGAGCAAAAGTGACGCTTGAGCGATTGGAGCAAAATCAGTTTCAGTACGAAAGTTGTAAAGTAGCTAGCACGATTTAGTTTGTGTAGTTTTGAAGCCAACTCAGAGAGAAATGCCTACCCTTGCTCGTTCATGAAGAATCTCCCTCGCCGTATAGTAATTGTGAAAACCACAAGCTCGTATTGTACTCAAAGGAACAAACTTATATTTAGTTAGCAAATTTTGCTTTAGATTAAGAAAAGAAAGAAGTGCTTACTGGAGCCGCAGAAAAGAGCATTGCTTGGAATACCAGCAATGATATTCTATTAGTTCCCTTGCTATCATCCTGCGTGTTCGAATACATGCCCCAGAATTGTCCTTCATCTAAAAGTGGCGTACAAGGATGGACACGGAGGAAATAATGCTGTATGAACTGGTCGAGATGGCGGCCACTGGGAACATGTAGACAGCCCTTTGACTCCAAGTATCTTACGTCACTTGGGGGTAACTTGGTCAATTCTTTCACCTCCAGAAATCGGTAGTAAGAAAATGTGACACTGGTATTAAAGGCTAGTTCCCGAGAGAAAGGCGAGAAGTCGTCCATGTTGGGTGGTATAGTTGATGGTCGAAATAGAGATGGAGACCTGTGCTCTTCGGCCTGGGGATACAGTCCGTATGGACTATTGGAAAAGAGGTTGCTCTTTGCTGACGTAGACAAGAACATATTATCATCGTTTTCTACGTACGTCTCCCATGGATGTATCTCTGTTAGAGTTTCGGCGCCTATTGGAGCTGAAGCAGTCAAGGCTGTTGAAGTAGAAGGCGGAAGAGTAACCTCTAGAGCCTGAATTCTTTTCTTAGGCCTCCTATAAGGATATGACATTAGCTAAAGTCATTCCCAGCGAGATGGAAGATGAGTGATGGAATGACAGACCTTGCAGACGAGTTCCGTACAGTGCAACTGTGGTGATCCAGCCGGCAGTTGGTACAAGGGATGCCGACAAGGGCAGCATCGCATCGTACTTTGCGGGCGTGGCACAAATGACAAGCAATGCGAGCGCGCTTTCGTGGCCGCCAGTTGTTGTCCGGGGTGGATTGCATGTCTGGCAGATTGAGACAATGTGGGCAGAGCAGACTAGGCTGGCCAGTCCCCTAACTGAAATCTATCTTTGATAATTCTTTGGTAGTGGATCGATTATAGCATTCTTGAGCTCAATGTTGTGGATAAAAATATATGAGACGATGGGGAAAGCGCGCACTGGCTCAACCTAAAAAGATGGGTGCTAGGGTTGTAACGTTCTTAAGGATGGGGAAAGAGATGGGGAAAGAGATGGGGTAAGGGATGGGGTAAGGGATGGGGAAAGGCGGGGTGTACGGTAGTGGGCTTGGTAAAGGCGGGGGAAAGCGGATCTTACCGGGTGGTACGCGTATAGAAATGGCTCTTCCAGGGCACTAAAGGGGCGGTACGCGTATTTAGATGCCCTTCTACCAGGGCACTATTTTGTAGGCCGGTGCAGTGAGCAATACGCATGCTAGGTTCCTTACACTAGTCGTGCTCAATTAAGTATGTGGCGCCATCAATGACATAAATGCATTATTTTATTTGATTTATTAAATCTTGCCTTTAGTTATTATGCCCTTCAAATTCTTCTTTTGAAGCCGCTCAATACGAAACTGCTTCACAGCGTTGTGGTATTCCTCGTAGCCGTATCTCTCGCTGTGAATCAGATCGCATTCGCGGTCATTGGCATCAAGCAAGCCCTGCCTCACCGGCTGCCGCATCTGCTCTTTTGTTGCTCGCAATGATGCAGGCGCAGACTGCGCAATTCTCGCAGCAATCTGAATGACCTGGGATAGGAACTGCTCCCTTGGTAGGATTTTGCTAATGAGCCCATTCCGTTCACCCTCCTGTGCTGTGATGCGGTCTCCTGCCAGGAAGAGCAATGCCGCTTTTTGGTGGCCCATGAGTCTGGGAAGCGAGAAACTTGAGGCTGCTTCGGCCGCCATCCCCCACTTAACAAAGGGCGTGAAAAAGTAGGCATCAGGGACGGAATAGACCAGATCGTAGAGTGCCAGGCTGCTCACGCCGTAGCCTGCAGCGGGTCCATTGACGGCTGCGATGAGTATTTTGTCCGACAGAATCAGGATGCGGTTCAGCTCGTGGAAATCAGATCCTCGGGCGAAGGACATACCATCGCCGTCCACCAGTTCCATTCCGGTATTGAAAAACTCACCAGTGCCAGACTGGATAATGATGCGAATGGCGGGATTGCTGTCGACCCATCTAAGAGCAGCCACGAGCTCCGCTAGCATTTTGGGATGCAGCGAATTGCCGGATCGAGGGCGGTTGTATGTTACCAATGCAACAGTTCCATGGCTCAAAATCTCCACCTTGACATTGGCATATGAAGGCACCTCCATATCAACTTTTGCCTGCAATGCGGCTACACAGGCGGTTTTGTAGCTTGGCACGAAGGACGGGTGAAGTTATAAGATTAGAGAAAAGTGGAGGTAGCAAGGAACCATATACCGATATGCAGATTATAGGAAAGCGCACAGGTAGCGAGGGAGCTAGGAACCATATACCCAGGTGCTCAATGACGAACCATAACCCCGGTCCGAGCAGCTGCCGAACTATTGTCGCGCGAAATAGCTCTCTCCAACACTAACTTCACTCTCCACCATCTCTCCGCCATTTTAGGCATCGTTCGGCCCGGGGAATCACTATGCGGGGAAGCAATAACACGCACGGACGTAACTACAGGGCCCTTGGTCACACTCATAAACCTACCAATTGTAACAACTTTATATCATCTCTTCCTTCCCTCATCTTTCATTTCTTCATTTGCTTTACATTATTATATATCTGCCAATCCACCAAGTTTCATAAGATAACCATGGCACATTTTTACGACTCTGTGCTCCAGCGACCGGACCGCTTCAATTTTGCGGTAGATGTTGTCGATTATTGGGCGGCGCAGCCCGGCGACTTAGAAGCAATGTATTGGGTTTCGAAAGACGAGTCTCAAAAGCTTTCCTTGACGTTTAAATACTTCTCGCGCCAGTCTCATCGGGTCTCTGTTTTGTTGCAGCGCCTAGGCGTCAAAGAGAGAGAGACAATGGTTATGATAGTCCCACGTGTACCTGCATGGTGAGAAATACTGCTCTTAAACCCCGAAAATTGATGAGGCTAACTAGAGCACAAAAGGTGGGAAATCGCTGTTGGAGCCATTCGCAGCGGGATAATTATCGCACCAGCGACTACCTTGTTGACCGCAAAGGATATCCAGTATCGCTGCGCCAAAAGTAAAGCCAGTGTGTTTGTGGGTGACAGTGCAAGCGTTGCCAAGTTCTTAACGGTGCGGGATGAGTGTCCATCAGTTCGTACCATACTGCAAGTAGGTGATGTTCCACACCCAGGCGCCAGTTCTTTCTACGCATCTCTGGAGCTTGTCGAGGCCGACGCTTCGGTGGAAGATGTTAGACGAGACTGGAATTCCCCGTCCCTGATCTACTTTACATCAGGAACATCTGGCCCACCGAAGATGGTGTGCCATAACCAGGTTTCATATCCGTTAGGTCCGTTTCCTTGCACAGCCAGCTATAGTGTTAATACCTAATAAGACCAGCTCTCACTACAACAGCCAAGTCTTGGTACCAGTTAGCACCAGGCAAAGTGCTTTGGAATACGGCGGAGCAAGGTCAAGAGCCCTCAGCCACAGCAGGATCGTACAACCATAAGCTAATTATACCATGACAGGTTGGGGCAAGGCTGCCTGGTCCTTCTTTGGAGCCTGGAATTGCGGTGCCACTCTTTTTGTTTACGATGATCGTGGGCCATTCAGCGCTCAGCGCCTTCTGAGAATACTTCACCAATATCCCATCACAACCATTTGTGCAGCTCCACTTGCATTTCGTCAACTTGTCTTGCAAGAGGCTAAATCATACTATGAGAAATACCCTCCGATGGCACTCTCGCATTGTACGGCCGCTGGAGAGGCTCTCAATGACGAGGTTATTAGACAATGGCATGCGATCAGCGGCATGGAGATCCGAGACGGGTACGGCCAGACAGAGACAATTCTCCTTTGTGGGAACTTTAGCGGGTTCGCGATTCGTCCAGGCTCTATGGGGAAGCCAGCACCTACAGTACCCCTTTCCATCATAAATACAGATGGGGCAGAAACTGTAGCTGGGGAAGAAGGAGACATTGCAGTGTTGATAGATGATATGTCATCCAAGAAAGACTTCTTCGGCCTCTTCAATGGATACTTAAATGATGACAATACGGTTAGCCGGCGAGAAAAAATATTCACCAAGAATGGAGAGAGGAAGATGTGGTACCTGACGGGAGATAAGGCGAGGCGGGACGAAGACGGCTACTTCTGGTTTGTCGGTCGGTCAGACGATGTCATCAACTCTTCTGGATATCGCATTGGTACGTTACGCATATTGAAACACTCTATCCCCCCCAGCCCCTCAAAAAACAGAATCACTGACAGGTCGGCTTTGCAGGTCCATTTGAAGTAGAATCAACTTTGAAGCTACATCCATCAGTAGTTGAATCCGCCGTGATATCCTCACCGGATTCAGTCCGAGGAGAGGTCGTGAAGGCCTTTGTCGTTCTGACCGAGCAATGGAAAGATGCGAACCAGGATTCACTTAGGAAAGAGCTACAGGATTTCTGCAAAAAGAATGCCGCGCCATACAAGTATCCGCGCAAGATCCAATTTGTGCCTTTGAGCTTTTTACCCAGGACAGTGAGCGGAAAGATTCAAAGAACGGAGCTGAGGAAGTTGGAATGGAAAAGTGAAACCAAAGCAAAGCTGTGAGTATACGTGGTTAGATAGCAGGGAACAAAGTCTACTTTTGCTTTGTTGTATCTAAGCTTAAGCCGGAGAGTGCACGTTTAGATATGGTGTAGTGTATATACTCATATTGAGATCGCGTCAGCATACGAACGAGTCCATTTGTAATGTTCATCCCACCCACGTCCGTGTAGAGAAACAACATTCCACATGCTAAATGCGAAGACCTATTTGCTGCGATGATTCGGCGGTTGTAATACCCGCCATAGCTGTAATGCACCTTGAAACGAATTTATTACTATTCATTGGTGCCGTTCGTATCTGGTTTCTCGTTATTAAATTCTCGGAAGAACCAACCTAATGCCCCTTCTTCTTTAAATTCTTATTATAATGGCGCTGCTGGTTGGTCGGTTATAATGTAAGATCTAAAGTTAATTAGAAGCCGTCTGTGCCTGGCTTCAGTACCTGTGCTAGCTATCGTGCCATTAAGAAGCCCTGGGATAATAAGGGGCCCACTCGTGTCGTATATCATGTCATTCCCCATCAAGCTCACTGTCCACAATGCCGCTTGGGAAGTTAATTTCAAAAATGGGGTGATGCTCTTTCCTCTTGAAACCAATGCTCTTTCATCCTTAAAATTGAAGCATAACACTTCACGCTATCACTATCACCACTACGCTCGTCATTACTGTCCCCGCCTCCACCATGCAGCCTCCTCAAGACCTCCCCCTAAACATTACCCTGCCGTGGATAAAACAGAAAGACCACAGTTCTAGCCTCTACAGTCTCACCACTCTCGCCGGCACCTCGACCGCGGCCACCTCAAGAATGGACGTCACATGCCGCGAAGAATCCACCGTTGGCATCCTCCCTCCCCCGGAACCCACGGAACCGCGCGCTGCGGCGTCAAGCCCTTCATCAGACAAGCGCGTGGACTCCGGGGGCGAAGAGGCACGGATGTCTGTTATGGATTATCTCTGTCCCCTATTGGCATGTTTGTGCGGGGCGGCTGTGGTCGTTGGCATTATCGTTGTGATTTTCGTTGTTGTGTATGTAGTGGGGAAGCGTATTTCTCCGACTTAGTATAGCTGAAGATTGCGTGAGTATATGGTTCCGCTGATTGTCGTCGTAGATTAACACCATTTAGGTTTTAGCCAAAATCAGAAACGGAGAGCAGAGGAATGGCGGAGTCTATGCATTTGGAGGGTGATAGAAGCGTATTGTTTTAAGATGGGGGTTCCCCTGGTTCCTAGCGCAGAAGGCGGCGCAAAGGGGAACCTATAGCCCTTTGCGCCGCCTTCTGCTGTACTGCATTGGATCATATACGGAAGTGGAAACAAGCGGACTTAAATAAGAGTTAAATTATAGCCAGCTTATGTGCATCCCAAACTCAAGCAAGAGCTGCGATATGATACAACACCCCAAACCCAGACCGCTTCCCTTTCTCCGCTAAAAATACAACCCCACCGTTCACCCATGCCCAAAACAAAATATCTCGATATGCTTGCTCTCATACGTATAATGCTCCAACAATAACCCGACCGCCATATAACACCCACGCGAAGCCACGCCCAATGATACTCGTCTGCTCAACGCCAAATGTAATGCTTTAACCGACCTCCGGCGGTGGCGGCGGAGGCATCGTCTGCACCCTCTTCGCATCCCGCTCCGCTACCTCGCTGTCAGAAGGGGGCCTCTTGCGATCCTTCTCCCGCGACGCGGCCTCCTTCTGGACTGCCCGCCTCGCCTCTTTATCGCGTTTCTCGTTCTCCTTCCGCAGCGCCTTGGATTCGAATTCGTGCCAATCGCCTTCTAGGGCTTGGAGTCTGCGATATGTTAGTTTTATGAGTACAGGGAAGCGTGGGTGGGGAACTTACTCTATCGCTTGCTGCGGTGCCGGTTCCTCGACAGCGAAGTACGGGTGCTCCAGCACATCGCCCGCAGTCGGCCGCTTCGCGGGGTCGTACTGGAACATCGCCTCGAGGAGTTCGTATGCAGCGGGCGTAACTCTTTCCTTGTACTTATCGGCGAACACGTTTGGTCGGCGGGCAGTCGGGCGCAGGAGCTCGAACCACTGCATGTCTTTCAGGCCGGGCCAGTCGCGCGAGTTCGGCGTGCCGAGGATTGCATAGATCTTGTCAAGCTGGCTGATCTCGCCGCCGTCACCGGGGAAGATGGCGTGGCGCGTGAAGATTTCGACGAGGACGCAGGCGGCGCTCCAGATATCAACTGCAGGTCCGTATTGTGTCTCACCGAGGAGGAGCTCAGGGGAGCGGTACCAGATGGTGATAACGCGGTTTGTGTAGTCCAACTGTCGGCGTTTGGCATAGAAGCGAGCGAGACCGAAATCAGCAAGTTTTAGTTGTCCTTCATTGCTGACGAGGATATTCGCAGCCTTGATGTCGCGATGGAGAACACCGCGTCGATGGAGGTAGTCTAAACCTTCGAACATCTGTTTTGCAAGGTCCTTCTTCTGTGCGGGGTTGAGTTTGAACGTCGGGTGGTTGAGCAAGCCAGTCAAGTCGTGGGAGAGATATTCAAAGACCATGAAACAATCGTTCTTCTCCACCATAACCTCTTGGAGGCTGACGACATTGACGTGCTTCAGCGACTGCAGGAGCTTAATTTCTCGCACAGCTGTCACTGGGAATCCATCCCTCTCGCCTTCCATGCGGATCTTCTTCAAAGCAACCAACTCCTTTGTGTAGACATGGATGGCTTTGAACACTTTGCCGTAGGTCCCAGAACCTACGACAGATTCATTACCCGGCTTTCTAAAGTAGACAGAGTCGGAATTCTTGAACTCGTCAGGGAGAATTGGCTTGGTTTTTAATCGCTTCATGATCTTCTTCACCATCCGGGGTGCAGGTGGTTCTCGGGGTAGAGGTGGCTCGCGATACTCTCGATTTGCTGGAGGTTCACGGTACTCTCTGGATGGATGAGGCTCTCGGAAGTCCCTGGAAGGAGGAGGTTCTCGGAACTCCCGTGGTCCCCGATCGCGTGGTTCTCGTGGTTCACGTGGTTCGCGGTGGTCGCGAGCCTCCCGAGGTTCACGATCACGAGGGCCACGAGAGTCGCGGTAGTCATGCCGCCTTGATGAGGCAGGAGCAGTCGGTATATGACGGGACGCATTGTGCGCTGGGTCTATCTTGGTTGGCCCGCGTACGGGCACCTTATCAAGCTTTTGCGATATTTCGGGCTTCGGTGTAGCTGGAGCGGCTTTCTGGGATGCCTTGAAAGCAAAGCTAAACTTGTTCGACTGAGCACTTGTTGGTGTGGGCCTATCTGGTGGAGGCATTTCATCCTCAACATCCGTCTTCTTCGAGGTATCTTCGACTTGTAGGTCCTTGGATGGTCGGAATAGATCCTCCTCTTCCACGTCTTCCGCATGTTGCGTCTCCTCGGGGGCCGTAGGAGGAATCGAGTCTTGGGAAGGCTGCCCCGTTGGGGATGCGTGCTGAGGAGTTACATCGCCTGAACTATTGTTTTGGCCCCGACCAGCGCCTTGCTGGCTGGCATTCCAGTGCAGATTTTGGAAGTGTCCACCACGACCTCTAAACCCACCTCGGAACCCGCCTCGAGGTCCGCCACCACGATAGTTCTGTTGTGGTGGCGGCTGATGCTGCATACCCGGTCCTGGATACTGTGGCGAGTGGTTTTGTGGAGGATAGTATTTGCCTTGTTGGGGGCCTTGAGGGCCATTCGGCTGAGGGTAGCCTTGGTTGTAGTTTGGAGGATATTGTCTACGATGATTTATTAGTGCTGTTCAACAAAAATCGTCGAATTGAAGTGGACTTACTGTTGTGAAGAATACTGATGTCCTTGAGGAGGACCCCATCCTCCTCCTCTGCCAGCCGGATAGGGTGATTGTTGCGGGGATCCGTGATAAGATGAATTAGGAGAAATGTGCTGCGGCGACTGCGAATACTGATTCGTAGGACCTTGGTTGTACTGAGGTTTTAATGGGAAAGCCGCTTGCATCTGGTTTGGATGATGGTAGCCTGGTCCATACCCATATCCGCCACGCCCATTCATCTTTGTATCTTCGACTTCGATGCTATTGGCCCCAGACGCAGCTTTATCTGGACGGTATTCGTCGCGGGACGGCCTACCACGCCTTGAAAGGCTGGAGGATGTTGTCCCCGCTTCCCAGCGACCTCTCGAAGGTCTGGGTGATGTCGAGCCCGATGACTTGTGCCTGTCTGGTCTTGGTGACCTGTTATCGCGAGATCTCGAGCGATGTCTCCGCGAATTTTGATCGGATGACTTTGGGTTTGGGGACCGGTGACGGTGGCGTCGCTCGCGATGGGTGCTACCACGATCGCTGACACTTCGATTACGGCTGTCGGCGGGTTCTCTTGGAGGACTGAGTGGTCCGCGAGCAGACTGCGTCTCTCGGCGTGCAGACCCTGATGGCTCCTCCCTGTCAGGTGCTGCAGACTTGCCCTTATCGTTCTCAGGCGTTTGGATCGATGACCGTCTGCTGCGAGGCCAGTTCACTCGACTCGGGGATGTCTCGTGGCGAGAGCT
The DNA here is from genome assembly GCA_001630595.1 of Pseudogymnoascus sp. BL308. Taxonomy (NCBI): domain Eukaryota; kingdom Fungi; phylum Ascomycota; class Leotiomycetes; order Thelebolales; family Thelebolaceae; genus Pseudogymnoascus; species Pseudogymnoascus sp. BL308. The sequence continues at coordinate 38,906 of LMYD01000689.1, forward strand.
TTCAATGCGTGACACCGATTTGGACGTGGAGTGACGTCTTTCGCGACTTCGACTGGTGTCTCTCCGACGTTTTCGATGGCTTCTTTCCCTCGACGGGCTCCGACTCGAACCACGCTTCCCAACTGACGAGCCTTGGTGACCCTCTCTCCTTGATTTTGCTGAACCTCGAGAATCCAGCAATTCACGACCTTTATTGCGTTCCCGAATATCCTCCTGCTTCGATGGAGAGGTTGGTCGCCGGCGGTCCCTGTCTCTGCTTTGGTCTCTGCTCCTGGCTCTACGTTCGGAGCGAGAGCTAGCTTCCTTCGCCTTCTCGCGGTCCCTGTCCCTCCCCCTCTCTCTTTCGATGTCGCGTCTCCGGCCGGTGGGTGATGGCGATCTGCGTGCGCGTGTCACTCCTCGATCAACTCGATCTCTGCGGTCGTCACCGTGGCTCCAGCTGTTTTTCATTGCAACATCTCGTGTGGTGAAATGTGGACTAGGCATGTCTGTCATGTCAATGAGTTTTACCTAAGATGGGCGCGGCGCGGCTCTGAATTAGCCGAGTTCTGCTGGATTCGCCCTGGCGGCTGCTTCGGCGGGCGATAAGTGTCGAGATGACGACTTTGAAAGTTGAAGTTGCCCCAGCAAAACAAAACAGAGAAAGATAGATATGTTGTCGAGAATGAATCTTCCAGCGAGTCAGAACTTACTGTTAGTTTAGCTGTCGAAAAGTTGTGTAAGCTTCGAAATTGTTGGGGGGGTGTCCACCACCAATATTCCGTCAACAATAAGGGTAATTTTGGTCCCATTCGAGAGTTGGTGCTTAGCGACGTGCTGCAGGCCAGAGCCTTAATCCTCAGCCCCAATCCGCCGGTATCTGTAGTACAAGTCACGAAGCATTTAACTAATCTACAAGTTTACGGCCGTGCATCTCCAGGTAATGCAGAGCGGATCTGTGAATCCACGGGCTCACTATTCCCCCAGGCGTCCTGGACTCGTTGAGCAGCTCTACAGCCACTCACGGGTGACCGGGCATCGGTATGAAGCTGTGGCGTTTGTCCAAGGCGGTTCTTGAATGTCCAACACTGTACTGTATCTTGCCATATGTGGTTTCCCTGCAACAGATGCTGCCTCAAAGAGGTACAGCCATTCTCGTGGCAGCGACAAAATGGCGTGATGGATGCCGAAGGTCCGCCGACGAGACGATGGCCGGATACCGAAATTGTCAAGACAATGGGTGCTCATTCAGCGACCGGCTGAAATGCCGTGATGGTAATTATTACCGGTGAGGCGCAAACAGGTACAACTTGGGATTGTGAGGGCGGCGGGGACTCATGGTCAAATAGGCGGTCGCTCAAGTCGTTGGACATGAACGGTTAGATCGAGATAACAAGACCCCCAACCCAAGCAAGAAGCGCGCCCAGTATGTTATTCCTCCAGTATCCTTCCATATGAGACTGTCATATCCTCCCTCCATTTGATGTTCCATGTGAATTGGAGACAGCCATCAGACGCGGTGTGGTTAGTGACTATGAACCCATCCGGCAGATGCCAAACCACAGGCCATCAGATCAGATCAGATCAATAACTTGGCCGCCGTGCCATTCAACAACCTCTCTACCCTGGTGTGCCCTCTCAATAAACATCTTCGAGCGCCATGGTATGTCAGACTTATTGCTGTTGTGAATATTACCAGAATGCTGAGGGTATGTTGCGACAGATCGGGATTGACGGGCGAGATCGGTGGCTATATCCGTGCCAGCCCAGGGAAGTTTGTGTTTAAGGTAGATAGGTAAGGTCTGATTGTCCTGAGGTCAATGGTATATAAACCAAATCATATATGTATCTGTTTGGCGCATTCCTCATTCCGAGGTGGTTGTTTCCTCCTTCACCGACTTGGTCGTAGATCGGAAGCCACCACCTTCATCGTCGCGGCCCGACGGTGCAGCAACAGCCTATTCATTGTCGACGATTCCTCCTCTTGTGTTAAATGGATTATGACGTGTAAATCTAACTCATTCTGATGTTAGTACCTCAATCATCGTGGTCAGACTATGTTGATTGTTGTTCGTGAATTGATCACAGTGTTGTCCACGAGACAGGCGGGCTATAGCGCTCGCTTAGTGGCTACGTATGCCAACGCTGACCAAACACGTCACTATCCCATATGTGACAGAATTAATCAAGGTTTCATATAAGTGAATTTATACGTGGAATTCAGTCACGTTTGTGGTAATACTAAGAGTTTAAGAAGGATCTATATCCCTGCCGGAATAAGGAAGGGACCAGAAGCGTAAAGTCAATTCTTTCCATGACTCGTAAGGCTTTATATGATAAACCCGCTTCTTGGTAGAGTAGAAGGCGTAGAAAGGTAGCGAACCCGCAAAATCAAAACAAATCCTTTCCCTGTTGGGACGAAGGCGGGTAACTAAAGTTTTGAGTCTTGAGTATAAATAATATCTTATCCTATTCTCACTTTTTTATTTTCCTAAATGTATTCGTGAGCCCCCAAACATTTTTTTACGCTGCACACCTATCCGGAAGATGGCACCTACTACTCAGCAATCAGTCAATATCACCATAGCAAGTCCCAAGGACGCCGTCACAGTCGCCAAACTCGGAGCACATATTTTCAGTGTTACCTTCGGCCACTCTGTTCCAGCAAATGAGCTACAGTCTTTTCTAGAGGATTCCTACAGCATAGCAGCAACTGAAAATGACCTAAAAGATCCCATGAAGGATATGGTTGTTGCATCAAATCAGGACGGCACGATTCTCGGCTTCGCCCTCTTAACTCGTGGGAGCATTGAACCATGCATTTCCCACATTGAAAACACGGTAGAGCTCCAAAGGATATACGTTGATCCTGATCACCATGGAAAAGGAGTCGGGAAGTTGCTTGCCAATAAGTTAGACGACATGGCGAGGAGTCAAGGATTCAAGCATATTTGGCTAGGAGTTTGGGAGGAGAATCACAACGCCCAAAGGATGTATGAGAAGTTGGGTTATAGAAGGGTGGGCAGCCATGACTTTACCATTGGGGAGATTGTGCAGTCGGATTATATCATGATAAAGGAGCTATGAGGCGGTTTCTGGAATCTTTCGGTAGAGTGCTCCGCCAGTGCGGCGAAGAAGGGCGCAGGAGGTAGATTAGAACGCAGCTCAACTCATTCGAGCGAGGGAGTTTCAATTTTATAGATCTCGAAAGCGGTGGTACTCATTACCGCCTAAAAATAGAGCGAGGGTACATAATTAAAGCGAATACAGCAACTATAAATTCAAGTTACATATTTGTTATAAAACAGTTTTCTTTTTTTATTACTTTTCTACTCCTTTTAAAATATCAAAAACCAAACGACTGCCACCCCCCCGGCTATGCTACACTAGATGCTTTTCATGGTACTCATCCGACATCGTGAAGTGTTCATACCATCGTCAAGCCTATACAAATCCTCCTATAACTGCGCATCTCGAATGCCTATCATGCACTTGGCTGCGTCTGCGTCTGAGCCGCGCCTCCGCGGCCCTCACCACCACGTCCCCTATTACCTCCTCGTCCTCTTCCTCCACGCCCCCTGCCACGGGCAGCAGAATCTAGGCTGGCCGGGGGTGGCATAGAGTTATACGACTGCGGCGCTCCCCCTCTACCTCCCCTCGCACCATCCGCACCACCTCGGCCTCTCGGCGTAAAGTGCTGCCCATTGGTCTGGTTCCCAGCCCCGTTAGGTCCACGAATAGGCATACCAGAGTGAGTAGCAGGGGCATTGTCGAAGCCTAGTCCACCACGGCCTCGTCCACGACCAAAGTTATTGCCCTGGCCTGCCGCAGCACCGCGGTATGAGCCGCGAAGAGGCGGCGGTGCGCCAGCCTCGCGATACTGTCCACGGCCACCGGGTCCGGTTGGGGCTCCGTAGCCACCATTGGCGGTCAGTGGCTGCGATGTAGGAGCGGGGCGCTTCTCGACTGCTGCCTTGGAGCCAGCGATGACTTGCTTGTTTGACAAGTTCAGCACCGAAGTGATGGGGACAGTAGAGCCACGGAATGGGTCGCAGCGACCGTCGAGGGTCGTTCCACTGATGAAAGTGTGGTCGAAGACAATGTCGACAAGGGTTGTGCGTGCGGTGCGGCTGATGCCCACCACGGTTCCGCGAGTCGCGATTGGGACACGTCCGGAGTCTTGGACGTAGACGATGCGGTCACCAAGGCCAAACTTCTGGTTGCCAAGGCGGTGCTCTGCGTCGGCTGGCCTCATGAGCGCGTTCCGCGGAACGCCCTTAAGTTTCTTGCCAACCGGTGGCGGATTGCTCAGAATCATGGCATCGACTGAAGCCTCAATTGCCTTGACCGTGTCAGAGTCGAGTTGCTGAGCATCAATAGGGACCTTGTCGAAATTCTTCGACTCAATGGTCTTCAACCAAGCGGTTATCTCTGCAAACTTCGCCTTGGCGGATTCGGCGTTGTAGAAATCTCCGCCATCGTACTCATTGCCTTGAGGCTTGCGCTGAATACCAGCAATGAACTCTGGGAACTTGATCATATACTGCGAAATTAGATCAACAGCCTTGTCGCTGAACTCCCAACCAGTATCTCCACGGCGGGAATAGCCCAGAACCTTGAGTTTCTTGCCCTCGAATTTCAGATTAAGGCCCAGGTTGACTCTCAACCCATTCACATTGACTGTGAAAGAAGAAGTCAACTTGCTAAGAACCAGCGGGTGAAGCTGCAGGCGCTTCGCCACAGCATATGACGGCATATATGGGGTCGTCCTCTCAGACCTGGAAACGACCTCACGGCCAATTTCTGGCTCACGACCTTGCACAGTCGACAGCCAGATCTCGGCCTTGTTGTCGTTGTGCTTAACAATCTCGAGCGGGCGTCCGTAGTTGAACTCCCCGAGGAAGAAAGCCCTGGATCCAATAGGAAATTCTTCTTCGATAGGCAAGGCCGCCTTCTCAATAAAGCGCTGGTCCTCGCTGACCACTTCATCGACCACGACTTGCGATGCATAGTCAGTCTCAACCCCAGCGATATAAGCATATTCCTTGACCGTAGCGCCGGCATCAGTCTTCTTCATGCCCTTCAACATATCGACGTGAGTCAGAGACTCAACTGGCCCGATGATGATACCGAGGCGTTTGCTGTAGACATTCTCGATCCTCTCCGCCTTTCTGCGGAAGTCATCGATTTCGCGAGGGCCGTGAGGCGTAGCAACAACATGAGCCGAACCATCGGTTGGAAGAGTGTAATTAAACAGCTCATCGGAAACACGAATGACCTTAGCCTCCTGAAGGAATGGGTATCCAACATGCACCTTTTGGCCAAGCCTTGCCTTGGCGTTCTCGACCTTTGTCCTTGCCTCAGTATCCGTCAATGTGACAATTGAGCTCTCGTTGCGGCTGTCTTGCTGGAAGACGTTCACTCCGTGAAAGCCCAGGGCAGCATTGTACGGCAACGTAGCCAAACTAGGGAAGCCTGCCAAGGCGTCTTCCCCAAGTTTAACGTCTCCCATGAGACCAACAAAATATTCTAATCCCTCAATGGTGGGTAGATCGAAAATGTTCTCAACGCAGTGGCAATGCGGGATATCTGGGAAGATTCCCACTAACGACGATGGATAGGTGAAATCCAGCTGCGGAGCATATGTAAACTTCAGTGAAACGCCAAACTCGTTACGAGCCTTCTCAGCGTCGCTAAGTATCTCGTTTTTCGGCGCCATGGCCGATAGTAGTCGCTTCTCATCAATAAAAGGAATCTTTACAACTGCTTCCCACTCCATTTTCTTGCCGTTCATGTCTAGCTCGAAATCTCGAGGATAGAAATCAATAATCGGCGATTTTGGGTCCGTCATCAACTCATGGTAGACTGTTGGTACAATCTTCTTACTGCGGTCAGGCAGGACTCCCATCAACTGTTCGTATGGGTGGAACGGCTGGCCGAGCTTGAAGTTGATATCTGCCTTCAGGCCCTTGACAACATCTAAAGGCCGTTAGCATTGTAAATATAGCAGGCATAGAAACCGACATACCTGAAATCATAGGCGAATAATGGTAAGCGTAATACCAAGGCCATGACACGACGCCCTGGTAGTAGTAATACAGGACCCACTGCAACCCCTGGACGTAGTTCTCGGCGAGCTTCGTCAGCTCCGTCTCGTCGTCGCGTTTCCATTCAAACTTCCCGTCGTAGTACTTATCTTTCCACTCCTGGAACTTCTCTTCGTACTTCTTATCCATCTCAGCCTGAGCCTCTTCAGCGCTCACATCAACGATATTTGCGTTATCGTACTGCTTGACAACCCGTAGGATCGCAAGCTGGGACTCTTCATCCTGCTCTTCCTCCTCGTCATCATCCTGTTCCAAATTCGCAGGAAACGAAATTTGTAGGTGGCGATCACCATTCTCATCCTCGACTGTCTTCCAATCTAAGTGAAGGCTATCTGCCAGATCCTCGACGAATTTCCTGTCCTTGGCGGGAAGGCTAGTAGGCAGGTCAAGTGGCTCTGGCGATCGATTATTGACAAAGATCTTAACCAACTTCCAGACATCCTTTTGCGCCGATGTCATCACTACCTTGCCCTTGCGCTTGCCCTTCTCCATGACATCCACCTTTGCCATTTGCTTGCCCTTGAACCACTTCGCATCCGAGTTCTCAGACTCGAAGAAACGGTACTCCACATGAGAGAGCTCTTCCAATAAAATCGCTAACCGCGGCATGTTGATAACTCCACCCTCATTAAGGTATCCGCCGGCCTTTGGTAAAACAGACTTGTAGATCTTAAACATCAGCGCCAACGCTCCTTCGTTAATATGCAGATTGGGCAAATTGGGCAAGAAATCGTTTCCAACGAAGAACGCCATCAAAATAAAGTCGTCAATGACCCGTTCCAAATCGAACGGGAAATCCATAGTTCCTGGCTCTTTTAATTCCTGGAACTCAATCTCCAAATATTCTCGTACAATGCACAAGTGCATAAGGTAGAAATTTTGGTGCTCCAGCTCTTTCGACTTTGTCTTGCTCTGTCGTCCAAAAGTAACTTCTTCTCGCAGAAGACAGAAATGCGGATCGTGACTTAACAGACCCAGCATAATAAGATCTGCATCTAAACCGTAAAGGCAATGACGGACATTATGGTCGTAATCTGGTTGTGCTTTCGACAGGCGGATGTACTCCATAATCTTATGCTCTCCCTCTCCGGGAACTTCATGGCCAGAGAGGACAATCTCTACACCCTGCCAGTCGGTATCTTCCGACACCTTCTTGTTGATGAAGTATTTCAGCTGCTCCGTCAGCTTAGCCATGAACTCTGTGCCTGGCGTAATACAGTTGCTGTCGAATGCCTCCTCCTTGGGCATCTCCTTCCCCTCACGAATCGCCTTTTCTCGAGCATTTTCAACATCGAGAGCTGTGCGGAATCGTCGTGCGCGCTGCTGGTTCATCTTGGCTCTGGGGGCGACCCCATCAATGGCCATGAAGAAGAGCTTGTGCGGCTTGATCTTCCCAAAAAGATGTTCAATGTAGTTAAATATCGCAATGAACATCTGTTCCTCCGTCATACGGAAAGTCGCATCGTCGGAGTCTTTGTGGGTACAATTATGGATAATACCGTTCATATCCAGCTACTAGAGCGTCAGCACATGGCCATATATGACATTATAGTCGTTGCGGTAGGCAGGTAAAGTTCATACATAAAGATTATCGAATTCTGGAATGCGGTTTTCCGCGATGAGCTGAGAGATAGCTGGATATCTCTCGCTCATCCAGCGGAAGAATTTTGGAACACCCATCGCAGCGGTCGCTGTATAGCGCTTCTATAAATGCTGCAGTTATATCGACGTGGCGAGGCGTGTAGTGGTTGTGATCTGAAATAGAAATTGGGCGTAGACTGCGCTGAAAGAGGCGATAACAGACGTAAGGACTGTTATATAAACCGATCAAAAGCCTTTAACTCCTAGAGAAACTGAAAAGTCGAATATAATGACTGCGTATGTAAAGATATGACAGGTAAGAGGTTGTCTGGAGGAAGCCTATGACTCTGGCATTGGTCGTTATGACTCTGGTTCTTGACGTTTGAGTTCGTCAGGTTGAGCCCCCCTTCAGGTTAGCCTCGCGATAGGCTGATAATCCTTGGAAGGCCTTTAAGGTTGCCACTACCAAACCCGCGCCTGCGACCGCACAGCATGGACCACTTTAGACGCGCTTCACCCCAAAATCGCGTCAACCTCCACCAAAGCTCTTTGTTAACAAAGAACCCATTGCAACTACCCCTCTGTGATCCTGGGGACTTCTATACCAGTACAACATTTTACTCTTTACTGCGGTTATTTTACTATTTAACCTCAATCGCAGCGTGCCCTGAGAATCATGGCGCCCGCAGCCGCAGCAGACGTCAAGGACGAGATGGACAGTAAGTCAATCGCAAACCTTGCCTTTGCATGAAAATACATACCCATTTGCTAGAATTCAAGTGGAATGTGGGCAATGAGAGTAACATCAGCTTACCCATGTCATAGTCGCTGAGAGAGACGTCCAAGACGCAGATACCGAGGCGAAGATTATCAACGAAGGTAAACGGCGCCCAAGCTGACGATGGAGCATTGCCTTGCTGACATGCGCATAAGAATATAAAACATGGAAGAAAAATAGCCCATTTTTATATGATATGATCCTAAGGTATGCGACTGAACCAACTTATTATAAGAGCGCAACTAAAAGTGATTAGCACCGCCCTGGAATGGCCGACATTGACAACTCAATGGTTCCCAGACGTCAAATCGTTTGTCTCTCTCTTCCACCGATTTTACAGTACCTTCTAACTGTTCAGACTCCCTGACAAGAACTACACTACCCACCGCCTTCTCATCGGCACCCACACATCAAACGATGCGACAAACTACCTCCAGATCGCGAATGTCGAGCTCCCAAAGAATATCACACCGAACGAGCGCGACTATGACGACGAGAAGGGAGAGATTGGAGGATATGGGAACTCATCATCTGGCGAGTCGCCTGCCATAAAGATGACGATCGAGCAGAAGATCGACCACCCTGGAGAAGTCAACAAAGCGAGATACCAACCCCAAAACCCCAATATTATTGCAACAATGTGCATTGACGGCAAGGTGTTGGTTTTTGATAGAACCAAGCACAGCAGCCTGCCAAGCGGCACTGTGAACGCCCAGGCGGAGCTGAGGGGTCACACCAAGGAAGGCTTTGGGCTGTGCTGGAATCCCCATGAGAAGGGGCAGTTGGCGACTGGTAGCGAAGATAAAACTGTCAGGTTATGGTAAGATGACTCCTCTGCTACAGTTATACACGATCTGACTCTCTAGGGATCTGAAATCCGTCACAGCGGCCAACAATATTGTTAAGCCCTCAAGGACCTACACTCACCACGCAGCTATCGTTAATGATGTTCAATACCACCCCATCCACAAGGCAATAATTGGAACAGTCTCGGACGATCTGACCCTCCAGATTCTGGATACCCGCGAGGCGGATACCACCAAATCTTCGCTCCAAGGCACTGGCCATACCGATGCTATCAACGCGATCGCCTTTGCCCCTGGTTCTGACCACATTGTTGCCACGGGTTCTTCCGACAAGACGATCGGCATCTGGGATCTCCGCAACTTGAACAGCATGATCCACTCCCTTGAGGGCCACAACGACCAAGTCACATCTTTGGCTTGGCATCCATTTGAGGAAGCTATTTTGGGCAGTGGCAGTTACGATCGTCGTGTGATTTTCTGGGACCTTAGCCGCGTTGGGGAGGAGCAATTGCCAGATGATATTGAGGATGGCGTGCCAGAGCTGTTAGTGGACCCCTGACATATTACCCCTTTTACATCACGTGGTATCGGACATACTAACACAATATAGTCTATTCATGCACGGTGGCCACACCAACCACCTTGCCGACTTCTCATGGAACCAGAACGAGCCATGGGTTGTCTGCAGCGCTGCGGAAGACAACTTGATCCAGATCTGGAAAGTTTCAGAAGCTATTGTCGGTAAGGATCTGGAAGACGTGCCGGTCGATGAAGTCGAGCGCTAGGCGTGAGGCGAGGCGGGAGCGAGACTTATGTATGAATGTATGGAGATGACAGTTACCAATGGGAGATATCCAAGTGAATATCACGGGGTAAAAGAGTTTAAGGAGTTATTTGCATAGCATGCCACTGGTGTAGCGTATACAGATACGTACAACGCACAATGAGGATTTTGTGGTGATTTACATTCAACGGAAAGACTCTGCTGCCGCAGCAGCACTTTCATTATTATGTCTTGGGATTTTGTGATTGTGCTTCCTGTTGATCCCTCTAGTGAGGTGCTTCTTGCTATGAATGACTGCAGTCTATGCTAGTGGCTAGTTCACATCCCAACCAGTATGCTCCAGAGAGTGATGCATCTAACCGCCATTTCAAAACAGCCACAGTTGCAATATATTTCCCCTAGGCACTGAACGGTCATACTGATTAGATAGATTGCTCGAATTCCACCCCGCCAAAGGCGGGAGATCTAGTAATATTTCTTCAGGTTCGGGGTGATCTAGGAAGGGAATCTATCAACTGTCTGTAGAGGGACCCAGGCCACTAGGGCGATGCAGCAGACAACGAGGTAAGGAGGTAGGAAAAGAGGTAGGCAAAGAGGTAGGCTTCCGAAATAATTTATTTTCATTGATCTGATAGAATTGCCTCGAGTGTGGCAATCAATCTCGGGCCAAAAAAATTATTCTTACAAATTCACTATATGGGAAGGTAAAGAGGAATCGGAGGAAATATGAAATGTAGGTAAAGAGAGGGGAAGGTAGGCTATATTATTGTTTTATGAAAGGGTTTCTGCAAGTGGGCCAGTTATTCTTGTTGTGTATGGCAACAGAAGGTATTTCCATAAATTCACTTTTGTCACACTACTTGGTATCCACGCAGCACAACTTGCTTCCTTGCTTTCACAACCACACCGTTTACACATCCCGATCTGAAGGATACTATACCTGGATTATTATATTCCAAGAAGAGAGAGATCATCAAAACACCCACGATGCCTTCCGACGGTAACAACAATATCGACTTCTTCGGCTTCAGTGATCCGATGGAAGATCCAAACAACCCACCTTCAACCACCCAAGGATTCACGAACACAAATCCAAATCCAAACCAAAACCAAAATCACAATACAGCTCCTGGCCCCGTCTTCTTTGGACCACCTCCTCCACCTAGCCAAAACCCTCACAGCAACCATGCAGCCACAGCTCAATCTATTTTCGGGCAACCTGGCCAAAGTTTCCAAAACGGGAACATTACTGCTGTCCCCTCATTCTTTGGGCCACCTGCTATACCACAGACACCTACCTTTCCGTCGAACTCAGGCCATGGTCCAGTCTCTCTTGGCCAATTTGGCCACAATTTTAATAACGGGAACAGCCACCTCACCGTCGAATACCTAGAGACACCCTCCTTACCACCGTCAGCCACCTTTGCGTCGAACCCAGGTCCTTCTCAAACCCACTTTGGACAGGCTGAACAAACGGTTCACAACGGGAACATGTCCATCTCCCCCACCTACGAATACACATCATCACCGGAATTACAATCACCACCCAACTTCCCCTCTCCAGTCTTCTTCGGCCCAGCACCTCCATCACCCCAACCCCCTGTCAATGCCCTTCCACAGCAAAGCATGACCGACGACCCCCATCCTCCTTCCGTAGGCGAATTTGCCCACGTGAACCACTGGGCCCTACAGCATTTGGTTATTGGAGACGAGAGACCCCCCCACCAAGGTCACCAACAAACCCCTAACCAGGCCAATACCTTTGTCGAGGGGTTCGGCGGGCTGAACATCCAAGGCGCCTCCGCGCAGCCTGAGGATGAGAGCGAAGATGAAGACATGGACATGGAACCCTCCGCCGAGGGGCTGGACTTTGGCAACTCGGACGAGGACTACAGCGAGGACTCAGACTTCGAGTATGACTACGTGGACGAGGACGAAAATCCCGTGCCAGGTCCCAAGAGGCCCAACAACGCCGCAATGGAAGCCATAATGAGAAACAACGCCGCGCGAGACGCAGCATTGGCCGACACCGACGCCGGCGATCTCGACCACGACGACGACTTCCCCGAGCTCGAGGAAATCGAAGACGACGAGGAGGAAGAGGATTCGGACTGGGAGGAAGACCCAACAGGCTACCAAGACCCCTCCGACCCCCGCGCCGCCGCCATCTTCGGCCCCTCAACAGCAACCTCCCACCCCGTCCCCGCCACCGTCCCCTCCTTCACCGCCATAACCACCAACCCCCTCACGCCCCTCGGCATCCTCCCCACCACCGCGCAGCTAACCAACAGTCTCAAGCG
>LMYD01000690.1:0-36980 GCA_001630595.1 Pseudogymnoascus sp. BL308
AGGTGACGAGTAGGTGGAGGCGGAGGAGGGGGTTGGTTCGGTGGAGAAGGCGAAGGGGTCTTGTGAGGAGGAGGAGCGGGAGGAGAGGTCGCGCAGGGACATGGCGTATTGGAGGGTTGAGTTTTGGAATGAGGGAGGACCCATATTATGGTAGGTCTCGTGACTTTGGCAGAAATTGCTGTTGTTGTTGATATATTGGCACATACCACTGTCCTGCGCCGCTCCCATCATCCCTCCATTGTTGTAGGAAGGCATGTAGGCGTTGGTGAACATGCACGCGCCAAAGTGGGGTGGGTGAGTGGCACTCGTGTAACCGTTCGCGAGCGCAGCGCAAAAGTCATAGTTTTGCGCGCCGTTGTAAAATTGCCCACTCGACATAGGCGGGGGCTTCATGGCCGCCAGACTCGCAGCCGCGGACACGATGTCCATCTCGAGGCTCCCCGCGCATTTTGTGCTCCCGCTGTGGCAGACATCTGGGTCGGGACAGGCGTCAATGGGCAAGCAGTAAGGGTCGGTGCATTCGACGAGATCTTCCGCACAGTCGGGCTCGTGGCACTCCTGGACGTGGCACTCTGGGCTCTCGCATTTCTCCTCGTAGATGATTGTGGACTTGCTGCTGTGGCCGCCAAAGTAGTGGTCGTGCTGCTCGGTCGTGGGGTGAGGGGACGGCGCTTCGGTGTTCGTGGCTTGGGTATATGCATTCGACGAGCTGTCCCACGGCAACGCGTTCGCCCAGACGTCTGCGGCGTCGATCGAGCCATCCTGCGAGAACATCATGTCCATATTTCCGCCCGACGACGTGTTGTAGGCGCGGTTGTCGTTCATTATCTCGAGCTGCCTGCAGAGTCGTTAGCGGTCTGTCACCCCCACGAGCGGCACAGCACGCGACGGAGCGGCTGGCGACAAATATGAAAAAAGCAGAGGACGAGTGCTTACCCAAGCAGCGCCTGGAACGGAGTTGCTCCCATTCGCAGCTCGCAACGTAGCTGGGACGAGTTTCGAGGTCGAAGGCAGAGGTCGAGGCCAAACCCATCAAGGTTACTATCGGAAGCGGTGGGATAACGCAGATAGCGCGCACGGCGTCGAGGGTGCAGAGAGTCAAATGAGAAAATAGATCAAAGGACGAGAAGGGCGAGATGTACTTTTAGACGTGGATCTGAATAAATCGAGAGATCTTCAAGGTGCAGGCAAAGGACAAAACAACAAGAATGGGCTCGGGAAGAGTGGTGGTGAGAAGTTTCGCGCGGGGGACCATCGAGAAAGGTCTTCATTCACGATTTTTCCCAGTGGCCCCAACCCACAAGGTTACTTAGTGCAGCACAGTACAAATCAGAGCCGGCGATGACGAAAGGGGAAGTGGAAGCGAGTTGGGGCGTTACCGGATGGGGTGTAGCGGATTGGAAAATTACCTTGGAGGTTGACGCTGGCGGGGGGTAGGAGTGGGTGGGAGCGAGGAGGGTGGCCAATCAGAGAATTTTAAATAAAAATTCGGGCATGATTAGATAATGGATAGAGGGAAAGTGAGGGAAAGTAGAGCGAAAGCGTGTTAGAAGTAGCAGAAGTAGCAGAAGTAGCAGAAGTAGTAGAAGTAGTAGAAGTAGTAGAAGTAGTAGAAGTAGTGGTGGAAGTACTAAGGAAGAGAGAGAGAGGAAGGGCCCTTTCAAAACCCCAAGGTGCCCGGAACTGACGGTACGTACCCTTCGATTTGTGCCCATTGCCTACCATATGCCCGCCATAGCAGTTTACCGAGCGTGAAGGGTGCTCAGTAGTACTTAACAGAGGGTATAGAGGGGTCTGGAGGTAGGAGGGTAGAAAAAGACCCTATAGCAACAATACCATTACAGTACGGTATTTACCACCATTTATTCTACACCTATATTTTACCACTATATCACTATATACACTATATATTCCATATCCATCTAAACAATCCATCCATCAAGCTTAAACCACCTCCCAAGCCCCCTCCCCTCTAAATCCCTTCCCTTCCCTTCCCTACCCGCTCATTACCTTCCCCATCTGCCGGCCAAGACCTGGATAAATTTGCCCATAGATAGCTCGCTCCTCCCTCTACCCGGGCCGGAAAAACCGCCAGAGCTCCCTCCGACGACCACCTCCGCCGTCCGGCCCTCCCAAGCCTCACTCAGCCCCACTACACACGACTACTGCTATTGCGATTGCGACCACCACCGCCACAGCAAACGGCATACATATAAACAGCTTATAGAGAGTCACTCAATTGCCTTCTATCCTTTGTTAAACCCCCAACCAAACCCCCAGATCTTCAAACAACACCGCGATAACCACCCCGCAACTCACCACGCCACATTCCCCGATCCCCATCCTCACCTTCCCACGCCTTCCTTCCTCCCACTCTCTCACGCCACCTCTCACCTCTCACCACAACCACAACCACCACCACCCTCAAAATGGGCAACCTCTGCGGCTCCGAATCCAAATCCCCCGACGCCTTCTCCACCCCCGGCCGCACCCTCTCCTCCGCCCCTCCCACAAACACAACCTCCAAGCCCCCCTCCAAGATCGCTAGTAGTCCGCCGCGGCGACTAGGCGGGGGTTCTGGTGCTGGGGGAGCTGGGGGAGCTGGGGGGGCGGGGGGAGGAGGGGATCCGAGGAGGGATGCTGCTGCTGCTGCTGAGGTATGAGATAACACCCCTTTGCCCCGATTCAGATGTGATTTTGTTGGAGCGCGGAAGTATGCGAGTATGAGGGGAGAATACAGGCTGACAATCGACAGGCCCGCGCGAAAGCAGCAGCGAAACCGACGGGGAAGCTGGGGCAGCAGCTGAATGCGCAGAAGATGCAGAGGAGGACGGATACGCTGCAGGAGGTTAGTAGGGAAGAGGTTGCGCGGAGGGATGCGGATGCTGCGGCGGCGGTGAGGAGTTATAACTGAGTTGGGGGTGTGAGGAGGAGTTGGATGTGATGGTGGTGGTGATGGTGGCGATATGAGGGTGGGGAGTGTGATGGGGATGTCGTGGGGGAAGGGACGCGATTGGGGGTTATTGGAAGACGATGCGATGGTGGTGATGATTTGATGAGGGTTGGAGTATGGCGTCAGCATTTTCATTTTCATCGTTGATCTACTCGAACATAGGGAGATGAGATGGCTTACAGTGTATCGTGCAGCTACAGCAGATACGATGTAAGCGGAACAGAATACAGCTTTTTATTCTTTATTTTGGCTCTCGCTGGGTTGATTAGATGGGGTGAGAATTAGGGCATGTCGATACGTGAACGTTGATACGAGTATACTGTGGTCCTGCCACTGTATTGCATTAAACTGAACTAACACACTTCCTTACTCGTTATTACATAAATAACACATGCCCAGTCCCCAATAACAAACGCAGATACAAAACCCGTCCGCGATTATACCCAAGAGTCTCCATCAACCTTCATCCCAAAAAATCCCAAACCCCAAACTCCCCCACCAGATTAAATACCCCCAACCCCAAACCCTCCATCTACTCCCTCTCACCCCTCTTCCCACCCCCCTCCCTCCTCCCCCCACCCCTACAAACCCTCTCCACCCTCTCCCCAATAATCGGAAACACATCACTCTCCGCCCTCGTCCCCATCCAACAATCCAAATGCCCATACCCCTCAATAACAACCCTCTCATAGTCCTCCCCCCCAAACATATCCCTCAGCGTCTCATACGTCGTCAGCGTGCTCTCGGGCTGCAGGACGTGGTTATCCGCGCCGCTGAAGAGGAAGATGGGCAGGCCCTTGAGACGCCGCAGGTTCGTGGGCGTGGTCAGCTTTTGGGCGAGGGGGAAGTTGGTCGTTACGTGGCCGTGCTCGCCCATCGACATGAGGAGGTGCTCGAGGGACATGTTGACGCCGCCGAAGAAGCGGTGCGTTTGCGCGTGCGTGGCGACGTTGAGGTTGGCGTGGTTCCAGCATCTGAGAAAGGAGTTGGTTAGCGAGGGTCCGACGGGATATAAGGGGGATGGTGGGAGGGCGGGGGGACTCACCTCCCGAACACAAAAGACGTCCGATGGCACGCGACATTATTACACATCTCCCTCGGCTCCACGGGATAAAACCTCAGCGCCTGATCAATCGCCCTCTGCACCAGCGTATCATCCTCACTACTCGCGCAACTAAACCAGTTCCCCCCAAGCAACCGATACGCCCTTGTCAGATCAAACGGCATCATCACTTTCGCCATATTAATCCTCGCCCACTGCGGATTCATAAATACCTGCGAGCACGCGAGCCCCTTGATCCACTCCACAGGGATCGTCCCATCCAACATCCCCGACGCCAGCGCCACAGAGCCCATACAATGCGCGATCGTGTAGACCTTGCGGTTCCCGCGCACGCTGCGGATATACGCGAGCGCGGCGCGGATGTCGAGGCGCGCGTCGAAGGTCGTCCATTTGTCCGTCGGCTGCATGTTCATGCCGATGCGGTGCGTGAGGACCCAGACGCGGTAGCCGCGCGCGGTGAAGTACTGGACGGCGTTCTTGGGGATGGTCTGGAGGCTGAAGATTTGGTGGTCTACGCTCGCGCCGGGGATCATGAAGAGGTCGTGCACGGGGTAGGTGGGGTCGGGGTGCGTGGATTCCCACTTGTTCATGTAGGTTTTTACGCCGTCGGAGGCGATGACTGCGATGGCTTCGTCGTGGGTGCAGGTGTTGATGAAGCCGCGGGGGGTGTGGGAGGGGTATTGGAGCGTGCTGAAGGGGGTGAAGAAGAGGGAGGCGGCTTGCTTGGCGAAGTAGGAGAGGAAGGAGATGGTGGAGGTGGCTTTGGCGATTAAGCCATCGCCGGATGGCTTGAGGGTTGTTGCTTCGGCTAGGAAATCCTTGGGCTTGATGTGAAGAATGCCGCGCCCAATGACTGTGCCGTCCAGTCGCTTTATTGTGACATAGAGAGTAGAGGTTGCCCTCCACAGTGCGATAGGGTTGAGGACTATTCCAGCGTTAACCGTCTTAAATCCTTCAAACTGGTACTTCTCGCGGTCGGTTCCTATCATCTGAAAGCTGTAGGTTAAATTCTTGGTCCCCGATATCGACTGATTCGCCGAAAAGAGACCGAAGTCGCCACGCTTTATCATAAAGGGGCTTCCTGGTAGACCGGCACAGACCAGAGTGCCAGTCAGCATTGCCGAGTGATCAGGGCGACGGACAATCGTATGGGTATTCCACGCTTTGACGCTCAGGAAGAATCTCGCGCCCTCGCATAGTCCCCGTCCGGTGCGAGCCGCGACTTCAAAGTCGTCCGTTCGGTCTCCTTCCATGTTCTCGCCGAAGTGGATGAATCCGGACATGACTTCTGAGAATTCGAAGCCGCTCACTTTTCCGGCTGCGGTCTCTTCAATGAGGCTTTCGGCATTGACAATGCTGTCATCTCCAGTAATTACGTGTTTTGGGAAGCCGAAGAGATCCAGAAGGCCTATGAATGTTAGCTTTCATGAGTCCCGATGCAGGTTTGGTTTTAAGTGGACGTACCATTCTTCGTATCATAGTCTATTGGTACACCCATTCTATCCGCTGTGTACTTTACTGAGCGCTCAGCAAGGGCGGTGATAGTGGCGAGGGGGTTGACGCCCAGAGCCGTCGGAACAATTGCTCCATCGGTAACAATGAGCCCTTCATAGGTCTCTTTGCCATTCCCTTTGAAGACTTGTCCGAAATGGTTTGTTGTGCCAGATCTACCTGTGCCACAGCTACTCATACAAGCTCCCCTAATTCTTGTTAGCAACCGCTCAACTGACTTATGAGTGAGTCTCTTACCCTATAGGGTGTACAGTAATCTCCTGCTTTCCAAGAGCAGCGTAAAATGGGCTATTCACAAATGTGCCTCCCACAGCAGAGGTAGCCTGAGCCAATATGTCGTTGAGATACTCGACGTTGTCTGACCTTCCCACGCCCAAAAACTTCAAGAGAGGCTTATCATTCTTAAGAGAAAGAATGGCCTGGTTCGAATCATGCGACATAACGAGATAAACCATAGTCTTCTCAACACTACCTTTCTGGTAATAAGGACCAAGTATGTGACTCCCTATACTCGCAAGCTTGCTCCTCACGTTACCAATCAGGCTGGCATCGTTATGGTCGGTACCTGGCATCAGCTCAAGCATTACTTGAAATAATGGAGCCAGAGCCTTTGGGATTGCCCCCTCTTCAATGACAAATCCATCGAGGGCGTTCTCGTGGCCTTCGCGGCAATCAATTATTCCAGCAATCGTGGGTCCGATTGGATGGTACGGAGACGGGAATTCTCTGCCAATCGCGTTTACACTCTCATTGCAGTTGTATCCAAACCCAAGGATGTCGCCGTTCCCGCTCATACCAGTTCCTAGCGTTGAACTCGTCGACAATCCCATGGCTTTGCTCCGGAGCAGAATCTCTGTTGTCCCAAGGGATCCGGCTCCTAGGAAGACGCACTTTTTGGCGTGGACCCACATCAGATCTTCATGTAGGTGCTCTGTAAAGGCTCCGCGGCCGCTGCCATGCCATGCAAAGTAGACGATATATCCCTCATCGGGATGCTCTTTAATATACCGCACTTCACATTCGCAAAACATCTCAGCACCCCAGTTCCATGCGTCACTGAGGTAGTTGACGAGCGTGCTGGACTTGCTACCGTCATTAAGGCCCGTGGTATCTTGGCCCGTCAGCGCAGAAGCGTTCATCTCCACACCCGTGCTGTTCGCTCCAGCATGGAACCTGGTAGTCTGAGGGACGCGTCGGAACTTGTCTCCCCACCCGAGGTGGTTGGCTTGTGTCTCGAGCATGTTCAACTTTGGCAGGTCTGGCCACTCGTCGGGATACTTTTGGGGTTCGAGCATTTTCTCAGCCAACTCGTAGTAGTCGTTAAGTGCCCCCGGTTTCCGGAGCTCTGGCGGCCAGTAATGGAGGCCCATGGTCCCGTTGTCTGTTCGGAGGAAGACATTCGCATTCAAGAGGCTCGTTCCGCCAAGCCCATTCCCGACGAAGGCATTCTGCCCCTCACCCATAATCAAGTGATATAATCCCGTAGGATCACCCTTGTCAATCATTTTCGGTTTTGATATAACTCGGGGCACTTCTCCCGAGACGTGGAGTTCCTTCGTAGCTTCGAGAAGCGTGCTAGGGTACTCTCCCGGCCACCTCTCCTTCCCTCGCTCTAGCAAACAGACAGTCTGTCCCGCCCTCGCCATACGGCAAGCGGCCACACCACCCCCGTATCCCGAGCCGATCACTAGCACATCATAGCTCGTTCTCAGGAGCTCAACGGGGCGTGATATCCTCGGGAAGCACTTCGGGTCGTCATTCTGTCCATAAGACCGAACCTTGGCCTGGGACCTTGCGGTCGGGCCGCCAGGAGTTGCCGTGTGTGGTGGGAGAGGGAAAGAGTTCACGCGCTCCCAAGAGGTGTCAATGGGCGGGCCTCTGCTCGTCGTGCGCGCAAAGTCAACGCGCTGCGGCTTATTAACGAGAGGAGGAGTTTCGTGTTTGCCATTAGCACCATTGGCGCCGTTGGCACCGTTGACACCGTTGACACCGTTGACACGATGGACGCCGTTGGTCCCGTTAGCTCCATTAGTATTAGACATTTTGCCTTGATGACTGGTCGTGTTTGATTCTTGCTTTTGTATCAGAAAATACCATGCGCCTGATCACGAGAGAGCTCGATCACAGTCTCAATGGCGGCTCCAGGGAATCGAAGCTGTGCAATAGAAAAGTGTTCGCATACAAGAGCTTGAGATATAGAGTAATTTGTAGATAAAGATATATTAAAGAAATAAATGACGACGAGAAAGAGAGAGAGGTTATCTACCATCTTTGAGGCAGCCGTGACCTGACATCCTTGATAACGGCCCCTCCATCAATTCTACATCGGCCCCACAAGGCTGGATCCTAATTCCATCGCTGCATACACTAGCAACGAGCCCATTCTCCATGTGTGCAAGTACTACAGTAGCCTTGGGGCTGAAGGGGTTGGCGGCTTCAGCTTTTCGGGCGCAAGCCAACCCGCGGGGCAGACCGAGGCAGTGCGTTTGTGAAGGAATCGGGAATGGTGTCCGGAACGGGCAATATCTTGGTGCACACCCTTCCAGGGATGCGGGGCGGAAGAACACTGAGGGCGTGGTTGTGTGGTACCATATCGCACACAACTACGGTCCCTGACATCAGTTACTCACACACGACGTAAAACTCCGGCTATTAGAGGATCGCTTCCGTATGCTAAGCTGCTTACTGCCATCATCTATCGTGTAAAGGCACAAGCCGACTCGGGCATCTTCACCGAAAGGATCGATTGAGTTCGGCGAAGCCGCAATTGTATGGCTTTCGACAAGGCTGGAAATGGGTCTGGCTGACAAGAACTGGCGGGAGAGCTTGCGGGATTGGTCCGTTATCCCTGAGACAGGTACCAGGTACTGCAGAATTGGGCAAGGATTAGCGTTGGAACTTTGTCACTGCCACTTTACTTTGTCAATATCCAGCACGGAATTCTTCAGCCGTTCCGTCCGCCATCAGCCCATGGCACCAATAGTTTCCTATCGTGGCTCGCCAAGAATAACTCGCTCCTTCTCATCCTTTTCATGTGCAACATTGTCTTATCCTTTTGCGTCGTCTTCTATAAATATTAGAGACCAACACGACCCCGCTAACACCCGAACCAACAGCCCCCACGTGGTCTTGTGGGGGAAATGGGGATGAACGCAGTCAGTCGCCAGGAGGATGCTGCCATGTGCTAGCAACTGGGCGTATATTTACTGTGGGGGTAGCACTGGGGGGTGAAGACGACATGTGGATTGCCTAGATATAGCCGCAGTTCCCGCTATCTGTTGGCCCTCAACCAACAAACTACACGCAGCATATCATTGAAATATTAGTATTATTGCCCATCCCTCAGCCCCCATTCCAAGACTTGCAGCTGCAGCGTCTACAATACAACTCCTCCTCAGCCTAACCATTAGATCCGAGCCTCTTCCTCTCCCACCATCCGTACTACAGCAAGCCTAGCCTTACATCACGGTATACATAATCCTCCCCTCCCAAGACATCACAGCAACAGCATCCCAGTCCCAACAGCCACAGCCCCCATCGCAAACGCCCACAAAGACAGTGTCGGCAGGCTGCTCTGCACCATTCCCGCCCCCCCGACAGAACCACCGCCACCAACGCCCCCGATTCCAGGACCAACGCCAGGGCCGCTACCGCTGTCGTCCCCGTCGTCCCCGTCATCTCCGCTATCTCCGCTATCTTCGATGGGTGTAGGCGCTGACGCCGAGGGCAAGTCCGCGCCAGTCGCGCTAGCCAGCGCGGAAGTTGCATCGGCCGGCGTAGGTTTTCCCGAGCGGAAAGCGACGGAAAAGCGGCTGCTGAGCTCAGAACTGGCAGCGGCGCCGTTACTCTTGTAGACGGAGATGACGCTTGTCGTGGTCACGTATGTCTTGGTCAGAGTCGATTCCTGGACCGCGTATATGTAGGTATAGTAGTAAGAGTAGTAGTACCTGGGGGACCGTTAGTGTAGGAGCGCGGGCTTGCGCGGGAAGGGGGCAGTATACCATGTCGTCGTCAAGTAGTAGTACCGGTACACCACATCGTAGACGACCGAGCTGGTCCGCGGAGCTGCAGTCGTCTTCGGAGCCGTAGGCGTCAACGCGATGGTGCTGCCGCTCTCGACGTACGCCGTGCAAGTCAGATCAGTACAGCATCCGTATCGCCCAGTCCGTTTATTGACGACGCAGATATTCCCAGTATCGCAGATCTGCCCGTTCTTGCAGCACTCTCCCCCGATTGGCGCGCAGCCGTTTGTGCAGCACTTCTGGCCTTGGACACAGTATCGCCCGTTGGAGCAACAGGTCCCTCCGGTCTCGACGCAGCGGCAGGTGGAGTTGCAGGTGTAGCCGCTGGGACAGGTGCCCGTGGAGCCACAGCAGACGCCGTTGGTGGTTCTGCAGTAAGGAGAGCCGGGGCAGCATTGTCCTACAGAGGGGCAGCATCCGCTGTCTTATTGGAAAGAGGTGTCAGCTTCGGATCTCATGTTCCTAGGCCTTGATGTCGAGCCAACATCATCCACAATGGTCAGAAACGTTGTTGGACTCACCAGAGCACGGTACGTATCCCGCGTCCACACAATAGCGCTTCGAGAGACCGCCAGCATTGGTCCATTCGGAAATCAGATCGCGGCCACTGAGAGGCATGGAGCCAGCTTCAGGCTTGTACTCAATATCCGCAATTGGCGCGACTTCACCGGGACCAAGAGGTTCGTCGCGCGACACAAGGGGATTGTCGCATCTTGCAACTTGCAGGAGCAAGAAGGCTACAGCACCCAGAAGATGCAGGCGTGTCATGGCTGCGTTTCTGTCTTTGTTGCTGTCTAGACACCAACGGGGCGAGGTGTTATGGGTAGACGTTGAAGCGCGCAATCGCTACCTGGGGAAAGGAGATTCACGCAAACAAGGCTCGGAGGAGATAACACTTTGGTATATGTAAAATCCGACGTCCACAAAACTCCGCTGTCCGTCACCTGCAGGTGCGGGCACTTACATAGTATTCCATTGCCTCAGGGCACGTGTATAAAAATCACCTATCATACTGGCCATCCCGGGTCCAAGCGGAGCGGAGTTAAATAGGTGGCTTGGAGTCCCTGCCGTCCACCGTCTCCATAGTAGGCTCGCGTAGAGATGGGGGAGACCAAGCGAGGTTATTTTGACCTCTTACTGAGCTTTCCGAGAGTGGCCCTGTTTAGGAGGCTGCAAGTGGCGTTCATGGGCTTTGTTGCAGTGCAGATCTTTGCTCCAGCAGCTCAACTAGGAAATGCCAAGTTCTGGGTATCACATATTATACTTCGTTAATTGGTGTCGGAGAGGGCGGTCAAGGGAAGCCGCTTGGCATTTGAACATAATTTTATACGGAGATTTACTTGGTTATGTTGAAAGCCTTCTGTTATTGAAAGTCAAAGTCGAAATATGAAGTTTGGTCGTGGTTTATGGTTTTGATATGACCCCTGTGTTAATCCCCTCTTAAACTGTCTGACAGGTTATCGGCGCATTGTTGGCCCGTCCGAAGGATTTGTCCCCACCACACCACCTGTCAAGGCTGCTCACCATCTGTCAAGGCTGCTCGATTTGGAAAACAAAACTTTGTGTTGAACTGCACACTATAAGGGTCGTTAAATGGATTTACTACGGTATGAATTAATATTGATTACATCTGGAAAATATCAGTACAGATAGGGAGCTGGCTCTCTGGTTGTTACAACACTGCAACGCCCAATAGAGGACGGCATGCGACCAGAAATGGCATTGTTACGAGCCAAATACATTCTTATGGTTTTGAACAGAACGGAAGGTGCGATTAAGGGTTTGCTTGGTAACCGTTCTTTCCTATCTCTAACCCTGAATTTCCTAGGAAACGGCGACGGAGGATTGCTTTATAATCGTTCTTTCCATATCTAGATCGTGAAAGGTTTTAGAGGAAGTTGCGATTGAAGGATTGCTTAATAATCTTTTTTTCCGTATTTAGAGCTTGACAGTTCTGAAGAAAGTGCGATTGAGGATCTGCTTGGTAATCGTTCTTTCCATATANATATATAGGGATAAAAATCTTCAAGGAAGCTGCGACTGAGTTTGCTTAGTAATCGTTATTTCCATGTATATGGATATAAATCCCCAAGGAAGTTGCTACTGAGTGTGCCTGATAATCATTCCTTCCATATATATATAACCTGAAATTTGCCCTTGAGAATAACCATAAATGTCAACGTAGATCCTTATGGAACCGAGGGTCGGGTTTGTAAATTGTTAGTACTACAGGAGTATTATTCCAATAGTTAGAGTATTTGGGATGGATTGGCCCAGCAGCCATCACAGTATGGAAATATACTCAAACATTCAGCCTTGAAGAGAGAGATAAAGTAGCAAAATGCCAGCTGGTTCAGTTAAGAAGCCATTGACTTCGTATCCCTGTCAGGCTACTTGCCTTCTACCAATCTCTAGCATTTTCTCATAAGGAATAAATACAGGAAGGAAGATGGCATTCTATATCCTAGCCTTCGGCCTCCACTTCGCATACGGATGCCCCTCGCCACCAGGCACCAGGTGGTCAACAGCAAGCGTGTTGAGCAGACCAGGATGGACCTGGCTCAGATCCGTAATCCCACAAAGCTTCATTGTAGTCTCCAGCTCGTCCCTCAAGATATCAATGAACCTCTCCACGCCCTCCTCCCCGTAGTTAAGCGCCCAAAGAAAGCCCCGACCAATACCAACTGCCTTTGCCCCGAGGCACAGTGCTTTGAAGATATCCGTTCCTCTCTTGATGCCCCCGTCAACAAATACTTCTAGCTTGTCGAAAACCTCCGGGCTGTTCTTCTGAATCTCTAACAGCACCAACATCGGAGGGGGGCTCGTGTCAAGATTCCTGCCACCATGGTTGCTGAGCACAATCCCATCAATTCCATGCTCCATTGCCAGCACAGCATCCTGGGCTGTCATGATACCCTTCAGGATAATCGGCAACGTCGTATTCTCCCGCAGCCACGCAACATCCTTCCAACTCAATGTCGGGTCAATATACGAGCCCATAAATCGAGAAATACTACTCCCCTTATCATCATTCTTCGCCCTCGTCCCGCTCATCGGCGACACCAAATCCGTGTCAGCCTTAACCCTCTCATCCGCCTCTCTCTTTCCCTGCACCGGTCCATCCACCGTGACAAACACCGCCTTCGCCCCCAGCTTCTCCGCCGTCCTCAACAACTCCTCCGACTTCTTCCGGTTCTTATCCACATACAGCTGGAAGAAGAAGGTCATCGGCACAGGCGGTGGGGTATCTAGCACCGGCGGCTGCGAAATCGACGCGAAGATGTCTTCTACCCGGAAGGACGCGCTGGTGCTGACGCATTGTGGGATCCCGGATTTTTGGCACGCGCGCGCAAGGGCACGTTCACCGTCGGGGTGCACCATCGCTGAGAGGGCGGCGGGGCCGCAGAATAGCGGCATGGTGGAGGGGCGGCCGAGGATGGAGGTGGATGTGTCGGCGGTCGAGACATCGACCATTGTGCGTGGACGGAAGAGGATCTGGTTATATATGCTGCTATTCAGCTTGTGGGTTACCAGATCCGTGGCGGCGGCCGAGTAGAAGGACCATGTCTTAGGGGCTAGCGAGGTCGAAGCTGCTTCCTCGAAGTCGTGAGCGTTGATTATTTTTTGCAATGGGGGCTTTTGATGCGGTTGTGGAGGAAGTTTGGGAGACATGACTGGTTCAATGGGCTGGGAGACCGGGCAAAATTGTTACAAAATTGTTGGCGGCAGAGATATGTTGCATATGACAAATGGGGACTTTTCCCATATTACCCTTTTATATCGCTGTTCGTGTGGGGTAACCTGGATGAATCCCGCATATTTACTCCGCATTACCAAAGACCCCTGGCACCCACGGAGTCGTAGGTGGGGAAAATGCCGAATGCGGAACTCCACCGCGACCGCCAACGCGGGCCGGCGAGTCTCTTGCCGGGGCTATTTACACCGAGTAGCGGGGTATATAAAATGGAGCGGATTCCGGTAATAATGAGCCCCATACAATTCTACCGTAAAATATGGAGAAGCCGATGTTTACTCTGGCGGCATCATGTACTAGTAGGCCGGCAGATATTGGAAATTCCTTCGACAATATCTCATCCGGAAGATGGGAGCCGACGAATATCCCCTATTAATAAGTAGGATTTTTTTACAAAAACATTTATAACAAATAAATTTAAAAAGGAAGTTTTTTTTTTTGTCTTCAAAATATATATATTCTACATGAACAAAAATGTACTAGTGTAGAGTTTTCATGGCTTGCTTTACCAGCGATATTTATATATACACCTTAGATCGTGCTAGGAACAAATAGCTGCTTTTCCCCGAAGGTTTGACATGAGGATATTGACGCATGTACTCTTACCGCTCGGACATCTGAATAAGGACTCCATAATTGTCAGTATTTCCATCAATAGTGATAGAAATAAGGCACACAATCACTCGAAGCTGTACTTGCCACATCATAGCCTGAGGCATCAGATAGTTTGGATAAACCAGCTCCTCAGAAACAAAGCCAAAGAAACAAATTCTCTCAGGTTAAATTGGTGACAGGAAGTCTCACCCATGGGTGGCCCTCTTCTAGCTCTTGGGCACTCGGAATATCTCAAAACCTAGGAGAACGCAGATATGTTTCCATCGGGGCCGCACATACAAGATTAATTCCGCGAGACCTGCGACTGAACTCCCATATATTTCTTTACCACCTTGCCCCTATTGCTGTTCCACTGGGGCTATGTGCCCCAGTCCCGGGAATAGAGAAGTTTCCAGTAAAGCCAGGGGGGTGCATACTTGACTTAATGAGATAGAGCCTCCAGGTGGATGAGCCACTGCAAACTAGCGAGTGTAGTGACATAAGTTTCACCGAGGTCTTAGCAAGCCAGTAGTCGAGAGAGCGATCTAGAACAGGCTGGATCATAACGGCCTTCAACACTGGCAGCAAATGGCGTACGACCTTTCTCCTATCTACCACTCAGGAGACACAGCGGAGGCAATTTACTGACATCCGTCGCCCCGGAGTACGCATTATGCCTTGCTAATACCACCATGGAAGCCAGTCATAGACGCTCGAGCACCAAGTAAGCAGCTCAGGTTAAACCAGGCTGCCGTGTATGGGATTCGCCACATCCACCGAATCCCCTTGCTACGCAATGGATCTTCATGTATGTAGCTTATGACTCAAGGAGATGGACCTTGTACAGATACCGAGAGAGCATTCGGAGAGGTCTGACAGCGACCGCGACGTATAAAATGACTTACAAAGGTAAAGACGAGGATCCCCAGCCTCAAATTCGGCCCGGGATGTTTCGCCCCTCCAGGAAGTGAGCAACGATTCTGGTCAGGAGATTATCGCCACTACATGGCCCATCTCCTATCACCTCTTATTCCACTGCTATCCCTTGAAAATAGTGGCAACCTGGGAGGTAATATAAAGGAGACCATCCACGTGACTCAGGTGTCACTTGACCTTCAATTATCACGTTTGATTTGTAGTCGCGATTTTACCTTTAACCAGTGACCAACTTGCTCATTGCCACCACATTCGTAAGCTCTCATTTATTTGGCCAATTGTACGCCGCGATAAAGGTGTGGCGCCTCACCGGCGACAGCGAACAACCAGTGTTGGATGTGGTGACTTCGGGAACCGCGCCGTCCGAGCAATGCCATAATGAGTCAAAAAACCCTGGCTATGAAACAGTTTCGGGGAATGTCCCAAAGCTGTTGCCTAGATTCCTATTAGGCGCCGGCGACCGCGTGCAAAGACGCCTGGGCGTATTTTTGGTTCTTTTGAAGTTCCACAGCATTGTTGTGTGATCGATCGGAGAGCCTCAGTGACATCGGTTGCGATCGTCTCGTTATTGGTTGGCTGTGAATGGCGAAGCGCGTCGGACGGTCTGGCCAAGTGATTGGACGCGGCGAGCCGTCACATCCCACATATCACAAAATGGCTTTTGTGATATGCGCGAAAAAAGGAATAGGGTGTTAGCGGACAGAGTTAGCGGCCGCCTCTGCGTGGCACAGAATGTAACACATATCTCGGCACAGTGGAGTGCTAAGGTAGTTCTGGCGGTGTCTCATCCTGAGCCGCCGCCGGCCGGCCGGCGGGACAGTTGATCGTCGATGCAAACAACAAGTGCGAACGGCTTGCTGCACATGAAGCTCAAGGGCTCGAGCTTCAACGCACAGTTTAAAGAACTGTGTAGGACGACGTCATTAGAAGCGCAAAGCCCTACAAGGACACGTGTATCGGACTTCACTGCCTTCAGAGCAAGCATGGCTGCCCAAGAGGTTTGATGTCTTGGCTGTTAATGCTGGATCGTGTCCCTATTATCGGCCGCTATCTGGCTGCATGCACAAGCGCAACGGAACGCCGCAGCGACTGGCTGGCGTTTGGATGTTGGCTGCTTCCTTGCAGTGGCCCAGGATTCGACGTGCATTTCACAAC
This sequence comes from Pseudogymnoascus sp. BL308, assembly GCA_001630595.1. Classification (NCBI taxonomy): domain Eukaryota; kingdom Fungi; phylum Ascomycota; class Leotiomycetes; order Thelebolales; family Thelebolaceae; genus Pseudogymnoascus; species Pseudogymnoascus sp. BL308. The sequence goes on from LMYD01000690.1 coordinate 15,990, forward strand.
CAACAGTGCGAGCCGGCACACACACAAGGGGAGCCGAGACCAACGAATCAGAGCAGGGGGCCTGGAAGAGCCCAATGCTAGTATTGGCAGCCGGCCCTCTCGGCCAACACAAGAGTCTCCCATATCCCAGAGCCAACTTGTAGTACCTCCTGTTGTCAAATCGCTTTACGCAGTCTCCTATTTTAATCCTATACCCAACAAATCTGCGAACAGATACCAGTGAAAATTTCTTCCTTGCTCGTCTCACTTGAGATGAGCAACGCAATTTACCAAGAGGTAAGAAAGCGAGATTTAGTACCCACTCTCTGAATCGGGAACTAGGGTCCGAAGTCCATGCGACGCTGGAGGAGGCAGGGGTCTTACCACACCCACGGAATAAGTACAAGTCGCCGAAAGGAACAACAAATTATTGCCCCGTCGCAAGTGCCACAAAGATAGGGGCGAGGGTTGTATATGTTTGCTTCTGGCTGTGTGTGGTTTCACGTATTTATACATCGCCTTTTCTTGTAACATGCGGTGTAAAATGCAGTGTTGTAAAAGACGCTACTATATGACTTCCCTCGGGAAAGGTCTGTGGAGTCGGTGTAGGATCGTCGGCACGGATACATTCAAAAATGTGGTACGGAGACCTGCAGAACGGACCGTAAGATTAGTGTCCATAGCGGGGCTGCCCAGGAAGAAGACCTGGGTGAGTCGGAAGCGCCCCCCAGAAACCCTTCTGCATGATGGCTAACCCAGTGCCCGTAATAGAATCTTGTGGGAAAAGAAGCCCTTCTCCACCCACATACGTGTTAGCCAGCTGAATTGGAGGACTATTTGTGCCTAGCAGCTTCTCAGTAGTGTCCTGTATCACCCACTCAGGTGAAAGGGAAACGATAACGCTTGTAAGCCGATCGAGGCGGTGACTGTGTCTCAGCCTGACTGGGTAACAATGAAGCCATCTCAAAGAACGGTGAGAGATCTCGCATGAAATCGACGAGGGTAGGATTTTGAAAATTTCGACGACGTGTATCTTTGCGTGTAAGGGGTGGTTGGATCGCTGAGCGCACTGTGGCTTGGCTTGGATAAAGAGGGAGGATAAAATATGCCCAACCCATAATCAAGAACCCTCATCAGAGTGCGACAACGAGGGTTCGCAAGAATCCGTAATTGCAATATGCGAAAAGAGCTGAGTATGACGGAAGTAGTCAACCCATGACAACTGTCCGAAAGCTGCGCCATCCATTCTATGGCTCATAATGCCCAACATATCTCGGGTTTTTAGTTCGTCAGCCACGTTCAGCTGAATGTAGTCAAAAAATAGGAGTACCAGGCAGCCACCGTTCTTAACAGTGTTCCCAGGTGTGTGCCCTACTGGATCACTAGGAGTCACCGAAGACCGTCAGCCCCTCTAGGCTACGATCGGATTGGCCTGGGTTGGATCCAGTAACTTGGGAGAATCGCCTCCGCGTCTATTCGCGAAACAAGGCTTGGATCTGGGCTGCCTGTGACTTGAAAAGGAGTAGCAGAATGAATAGCCGCAGGGCGTTCACTTGACTGCATCGTGAGCGACCTGGATGCAATTAGTGGTTTAGCATCACAAGTTATGTGCACCAGTGGCACATAAACTTATGCTGGATCGCGTACCTGCCCTTGGCAGCTTTCTTCGCCGACATTCTATTTGGCCCATGCTCCTTCCACTACAAGACGAATGAGACGTCATTTCCGTCCATATAGGGGAACATAATATGATGCTCGGAAAGTGCCAGTGCAAAAATCTTCTCCAGTCTCCTCATCGCAATCAAACATTCCCAGTCATATTCCCTGTCACTTGTCGAAAAAGTCTCTTGGTTTCCCCCTTGCCCGAACGCCGCTGTCTCATAAAGGGGCACGGACAACAACGCGCTGTGCCGCCGGATACATAACACAAGAGTCACCAAATTATCTGACTCGGTCTGAAGGGCCGCCCGGGTCACAGAGGTACCCGAAGAGGCGCAGGCACTCCCATTCTCTGCCATGGTACAGGTGCAGTGTTTGGTATGTGAGTTCACAATGAGGCATTTGTTGATCGTGCCAAATGTACTCCTACTTTCGATCTGTAGAGGGTCGCCCCCAACTCTTATTGCCAAAGTAATGCATGGCCCAGGGCGACAACCGTAGTACAGAGAGTCGGATCAGAAACTCAGTCGGATCGCACTCGGCATGAGCGCGTATAAGTGCCAGTTCGACGACTAGACTTGCTTCGAGCAGGTATTTGGAAATCAGCGATTCATCCTGCACTCTATCTACCCCGTCAGCCCCTCTCTTTTGATCCCGGGAAGTTCGTGTACCCATACCTTCTCTCGGGAAGTTGGTATCTCATCTCAGTAGAGTTACTTTCGTACATTGGCATTTTATGCAGTGCAGTACCCGTGTGGCGTAAGGTATCGTGGTGGAGTCATCAATAAGTCGCGGGAAATCCTCCGTACTTGCGACCCATACAACTGTAGTGTACATGGGCAGCCCCCCTGTCGCAAAATCCACACTAGAACTCGTTGGCAGTACAAAAATTAGTGGGAAATAGTGGGCGCTATTCCCTGTCATTCCACACTTGCCCACACCCCCCTCAAGCCCACAACCCGCCCGCACCACCACACAAGAATGTGCGTCAGCTACGTACTTATATCGGCCCTGCTGCCCACACCACCAACCTCTCTGATTTTGTCTTTCCTTGCCACCAGCAAACAAAAACCGTATCGACTACGTATAGTCACCGTTAACTTAACAAAACGACAATATAAACGAAATAGTTGGATCACCTCCGGTCCAGCATTCCAGAAGATTCTCGAAAACACGAAGTATCGCGATATCACGACCTCTGCTATGTTCCAAGTCAGCGATCTGTCCCTCTCCATCCCTCTACCCGACAAGATACCACGGTGACGGATTATAACACAACAAACCCATATATTTACGTTTCTGGATAGAGCGCCTCATAGGGAGCTCTCTCGTTTTCTTTTTTCTTTCGGTTTTTCGGTCGGGGTCTGCAGCATATTGAATGGATTAAACAAAAGATGGCATACGCTTCGCCACCATACCACGGATACCCGGAAGGGACTCCCTCTCCCCTAGGACGACACGGCGGCTTCTATCAACAGGCCGCTCCTTCACCTCGTCACTATTCGCACTCTCGACACGCCAGTCACGACTATGGTCACGGCCACAGCTCCCCGGGCGCCTCATACCCATCTCCAAGATACTCAAGTTCTGGACGTTATTCTACCAGGACCGGTGTCGCGTCGCCCTTTGGGGAAGCCGAATATGTGAGTGACAAAACGCGAAAGCCGCATCATACCTACCACAAGCATGGCCAGAGCCAGACTTGGTCGTTTCCAAACCCGCGGTTCACTCAGTCGTATCGAGCCTCTTATGGGGATTCCGACGAAGACGAGTTGTTAAACATCGACGGTGACATCTACATTATTTCCGGTGGTCGACGCACGAAGGCAGCCTATTATCGTCGTAGTCGTGAAACTAATCACTACTATGCGCAGGGCTTCACTTATGATCGAGACGGTACTCCTGTCATCATTGCGGAGCCGACTCCACGACACACTGAAACCACGCCCCGACGTTCTCGCCGAGCATCAGCATCTACACCACAACGACCATCGACGGCAAACCGCCCTTCGAGCTCATCCAAGAAGCAGCCCCCATCCATTGCCAAGGCCACGGAGGCAGATGCGAGGGCGCACCACATCCCCGCAGGATATTCCTTGAAGAACTGGGACCCCACTGAGGAACCCATTATGCTCCTTGGCAGCGTCTTTGACGCAAACTCCCTGGGAAAATGGATATACGACTGGACTGTATACCGCCATGGACCCGCAACTCCTATTTCCGATGTGGCCGGTGAATTATGGCTTCTCCTTATCCAGTTGGCCGGGAAGGTTAAGCGTTCGGAAGAGTGCATGCCCCGCATTCGATCAGAGGACAACCGTCTCATGATCAACGACTTCATTGAATCCGGAGAACGCCTCATGGATAAACTCAAGAAGCTCCTTAAGGCATGTGAGGGACCCATGCTTAAGGTCGGCAAGAGGCTCGGGAGCAAGGAGCCACCGCTCCTCGGCAAGAACTCCGGCGTCGAGTTCGTCGATTCGATCTTCGGTCGTGATCGCCAGCTTGACCATACCGAGAAGTTCATGGCTAGCATCAGACTATGGAACCTCCGCTTCGACGCCAACTGCGAGGACATTTTGCTTTACCCTACTGCTTAGGTTCACCACCACGCCTTTTTAGGCCTAATATCACACATCGACACTGCACATTACCTCACACCACCATCATACCTCATCTACATATCATTCGTTATTTACGACGATGGTACAACAGTTACATCGCACGCGCTACAGCGGGCCGGTTATAGTCAACAACGCATTATACCCATATACCCGAGATCACTTCATTGTGGTCTCCCAAAAATATTTTCCAGCTATCAGTCATTCCAGTAAAGTAATGGGGCAACCCTGGCATTGGCGTTTCTCTTATGCATGTTTTTCAGGTTTGATACCGTGGCATACGATCTAGACACGCACGGGCTTTTCAAGGGAATTCGGACGACGGATTGATACCAGGACACAGAATCAAGAAACTAAGAAGAAAGAGTACAGGAAAGGGAGGAGAAATTAGAATGGAACGGAACGGGACGGGACGGGACGGGGGGGAGGAATCGGAAAAGTTTATCGAGTATGGGAAGGCGCAGCGTTTATTGGGAGCGCTTTTCTCCTTCGTTAATGCGCGAGGCTTTCGTCAGGAAGGCGAAACTCGGCGATTTTGTTTTAAGACTTGGGATTTTTATGTTCGGGAGATTTGACATTTGGAACGGAAAGGCACAGGAGGCAACAATTGGATTCTTGGGATGGATGGATGGTGCATTATGGCATGGATCTGCCGTTGTAATCGTATTTTCACTGGGACGCGCTGGTCGGAGGCCTATTTGGCGGTGGATATACCCCTTCTTATTTTATCAATCGTAGCTAGAATCGAGCGTATTGAAGACTTCTCGAGCAAAACATTACCAGCCCCATTTGCAGTGACCTACAGTAATCCAAAATGCTACTCCATCCCACACTTGGTCGCATAGCCATCATGGATGTGATGGGGGGAAAAAGACGATGGCGGGGATGGAGGGGTCACCTGTACAAGTTGGCATTGGGCGGCCCGCGCACTCCTCCACCCAACCCCTCCACACACCATCAACCCGGCCCTACGAGCGATGTATTGTCGAAAAAGGAAAGTTGGACAGCAACCCCCAAGCCATCCCATCCATTAAACCGAGGGAAAGTGCCACGTCGTCAACGGCTATCGTCGCAAAAAAGCAAAAGAAAGAATACCAGGTTTGATCATAGATAGGTTTTATGATGAGGTTTTGAACCACACCCGATTTGAACGGATAACCTTTCGCTCTGGAGGCGAACGCGCTACCGTTGCGCCAGCGGTCCTGGATTGTTATCTGCAGAGTCCTATGCCATCTCATAACTGCGACAGCGACCCACATCTGAGGATAAATGAGTATCTCCTCTGCATCACCCACCAACATGGACCCCCCTCTAATTTGTTGGACAAAGCGCAGGCACAGTGCGCATGGAAAGCAGGAGCCACACAGCGGCCTCGCGGAGGGGTAACCACCCCCGCCGATCGGAACCGCCGGGAGAAGCGCTGCTGCGAACACCTCTTTCCTTCTGCGCAGATCGGGGCTTGCCGCTGTGGCTTATGACTGCGGGCTGTTATTAATACCGTGCATTTCGTGGCAGGGTGCATGCTGTAGGACGACTACGCAGCGCACGTTGTAAGCACATTTGCGCCATGCTGCCAGCGCATTGGGGCCCTGGTGGGTGATGGTGGCTGACCTCCGCCTGCCTCGGGTTTGTTGTGGTTGGTCGGATGCGTGGAGTCGATCGCGGGGTCCGGAGTTGTGCATGGGCGCGGATAGAGTGCGGTGCGGTGCGTACGCCATGGCCCTTCTGCGGGTGTGCCACCAACGACGCAATGTGTTGCCTGTTGGGGGCAACTTTTGGGGTTACATACTGGCGTCAGCTTCTATTACTCCGAGGGCTGGAGGGGCTGGGATATTGTCAGCTCGTACTTGTGCTTGGGGGTTGCGGTCGTTGGGCGGGTCGAGCGTGCGCGTATCTTCCAACACCGCGTCGTGCTCGCTGAAGGCATCAACCAACTCGACGATGCACGATACCCCGCAGTTGTCTGGGTGGACGCGCATCTGGCCGGCCGGTGGGGTCGAGAATACCGCTTGCTCGATGCAACCCAGTTTGTTTCTCGAAGGGAAACAAAGCGGATGGCTGGGATAAGACGGACGTGCGATTGGCCGACTCGGCGATGATGCGCCAGTGATACTGCACGATAGTAAGCGCCCATGTTCAGCCAGAATTGAAGATGGGGGGGTGGTTGAGTGGCAGGGTACACGCGCAGTTGATGCCTTTCTGGGCTATAGTGTTTGTTGGTGGGATGACGCGCAGGGACTGGGATGCGGATCGGATATGTAGAGGTACTGGTACTTGGAATATCGAGGAGAGACATCGCGACGATGTTGGATATGAAGGCACCAAGGGTTGCACATCTCACCACCGCCCTGTAAGTATATTACGATGGATAAATTGTACCTTTCGTTTCGTGTACTGTTATATGTCCCTTGCAGTTATTTCCCGTAGCTGAGAATGTTGTCTTACGCAAACTTCAAAGGACTAGAGATCCAGCTGAGCCTTCGAATTCTGGAAAAGTGTCGATAATTACAGACACAGTAATTTGTCACTGTAGCACCTGCCACGAATAGAACTTCTGTAGGCAGAGATGCTACGCCTGCAATCACGCGTCTTAAATTCTAATGTAGTAAATAACATCTTTCCGCTTTCACCTTGCCGTTAATTCCACATCCGGATGATGATATATTGGTGGCAACTGTTATCGGATCCACCATGTTTTAGTTTTCAATGGGCAAAAGTTAACTGAAGCAATATCAATAAAACATCGGAGTCTAATTTCATTGGTATCATGTCTCGTCATCTGATCTAGGTCTATCAATCAACTGTAACGGGTATCCGTTAAACACTCATGGGCGTCTCATCCGTCGTGAAAAGTCAGACAACAACACCCAAACAAATGACGTCTTGATCTAAGCCAAGTCAGACGCGTGTTTTAAGACCTTCGCTGCCTCGGCACCCTTGAACAAATAAATATCGACGGATTCGTCTTCGTCACCCAAGTTCCCCACTCTCTCACTGTGTTTGCCAACCTGAACAATCCCATGATCCTTCATGAGATCGAAGAATACCGCTTCGCTGGCATGGCGCACTTTCATAGCCAGGCATATCAACACCGATGGAGATCTGTCGATCAATGTCTCCAGTGTTGAGACGAGATGAGGGACCACGTCTGGGTTGTAGGTGCAATCTGCCACCAGTATCAAGTCAAACGTCTCCGACGCAATTTTCGTTGGTAGTAGCTCTGACCAATCGAGGTTCAGATAAGTCGCATTTTTGGCTTGCTCGATATTCCCCGAAGCAACCTCAGCAGCGTCCTCGAGGTCGGTAGCAATGACGCGAGAAGCGGGGACAGAGAGTGCAAATGTTATGCCGACAATTCCACAGCCAGTTCCCAATTCAAGGACAGAGGGGGATGGCACGTTTTTGACTAGGTCTCCTAGTAATCGGAGGCCCGGTGGGGGGCTGCTGGATGGTAGGCTTAGCTCCTCAATGAGGGCTGAGAGGATGACGCCAGCGTCCCTGCATATTGTTAGAAAATACATATGTAACTCAGTATAGCTAGCCAAGTAAAAAGGTACGTTATAAGTAAAGGCGCAGCAGAATGGGCCAGATTTGGGAAACCTAGGAGATGGAAGTAATATGCAGAATAGAGGTAGATTTGGAGGTTGAATGTCGAGGCATGGAACTTCCAAAACCTACAGACGGTGACTGAGATAAAAGAATGCTTATATGAAAACCCTTTTTACCACGGACGCTGTCAGGCAAGCCTAACAACTCCCGTGGTTCTCCGTATACTGCGGGTGACACGATAGAACATAGAAACAAAACGTACCATATATGCCTCGCAATACTTTCCCCAGTAGCCTCCTCAATACTCATGGTGATCCCGCCATCCAGTTTGAAGTGCCTGCAAATCACAGGTGGAATGGGTTCCGCCACGGCCCTGAATCTTGCGCCCAACCCGCGCAAAACGGCACCGTCCGCTGGTCGATTAGTTTGCCCTCTGTTTATGCTGAGCACCTCTGCCAAGTTATAAGGCGTGAAGTCCCCTGTGGAAGGCCACACGCTGAGTTGATAAGGCTGCTTATATCCTTTCTTTCTTCCCTCCTTTAAGCTTATGGGTAGCTTCACCTCAAGTTGTCTCCTCTCGCACTTCCAGAGAAGGCTTTGTGTGGCGACGGTCACGCCATTGCGGTCCCGAATGGTAGCCTCAAGAGGTATATCACACCACAGGAAGCTTTCTCCCAGGTCGTTGACAACGGTTATCTTGGCATAGAGTATGAGGTGATCAGGATTGGGATCCTGTGTTATTTGTGGAGGCTTGAGGAAACGAATGTAGTGCATTTTTCGGTTGATCTCCTTCGCCCCAGGATATTTGGAGGTGCTTTAGGATGCTGCCTAAGTGGGCCAGTGCGCTCTTTTCTACTCTGCCAGGCCTTTGAAATGCACGCTTCAGAGCAAGCAATTTTCTCTGATTGCAAAGTACCTTGCCGGTGAGTCGTTTCTGGGCCAGTCTGGCAATCGCCACCAAGCTATTTCAAAACTCACGCAAAAATAGAGTCATTTGTTTCCATAATTGGGGTGACCATCTCTGGATATGGGGTTCGTTATTTTGATTGTTTCTCCAAGAATATTAAGAGGTAACAATTAAGGTTTTTTGGAAGTTGGGCATGTTAGCCAATCAGGATCCAGGGGTCCCGTACCGCACTCAAGTGACGTATGCGGGGAGCTTGGGTGCGATTACCGCGGAGGAATTCCGAGCGGGGTTATGCCGCATTATTTGTTGTCCCTTCTATACCCGCCCGATTTATTGAACAAATGTAAGCTCTCCTGCATATCCCCTCTTCGTGATTTCTCCAAATAAACTTCATCCATTCTCTTGCCCATTACCTTCTCGTTGTACAAACAATCGTGGCTACGAAAGGACTCAAAAACATCTTCAAAATGGTTGCATCAAAGAGCTGGTTGGAGATCCCTGCGGATTCTCACTTCTCCATAGCAAACATCCCATTTGGGATTATCAGCACAGAGGCTCAAGAACAGAAGAGGTCGGCAGTTGCAATTGGTGACTATGCGCTGGATCTGCAGTGTTTCGCAAAGAATGGTGGATTCGCTGGCCTTCCTTCCATCCAAGACAAGCTTTCCGTATTTGGAGAGCCAACCTTGAACGCATTCGCAGCGCTAGGCCGTCCAGTACACAAGCAGGTTCGCGAATACCTCCAAGATGTGTTCTCGGAAGGCAGCTCTTCATCAAAGATCCTCAAAGACAACGAGGAGCTCAAGAAGGAGGCTTTGGTTCCTAGGAGCAAAGCCAAGCTTCACCTGCCAATGCAAATTGGCGACTACACTGACTTCTTTGCTGGTATCAACCATGCATTCAACGTAAGAAACTTCTATATTTACAGATCTACAGCGCTCTAACTAAGTTTCAGGTTGGAACTATGTTCCGCGGTCCAGCCAACGCCCTGCAAAAGAATTATACTCATCTCCCAGTTGGATACCACGGGCGTGCGTCGTCTGTCGTGGTCTCCGGAACGCCTATTCGCAGGCCCAATGGACAAGTTATTCTTGATCCATCCAAGCCTGATGAGCCAACCTATACCTCATGCAAGAGACTGGATATTGAGCTAGAGCTTGCTGCGTTTGTGTGCACGCCAAACAAACAGGGCGAGCCGATTCCAGTTACCACAGCAGAGGATAACCTCTTCGGACTTGTCCTTATGAACGATTGGTCTGCAAGAGATATCCAAACATGGGAGTATGTCCCACTTGGCCCATTCAATGCCAAGAACTTCGGCACATCGATCTCTCCTTGGGTCGTCCTTATGGATGCCCTGGAGCCTTTCAGAACAAAGGCTCTGGAGAACTCTACTGAGTTGACGGCATACCTGAAAGAGCCACGAGCGGATCGTGCGTACGATATTAAGCTCGAAGTTGACCTAACCAGTAAGCATAGCCTAGTTTCTACATTTATGGCCATGGCTAACATATTCAAGCATCGGACGGAACGAACACTACGATCTCCAAGACCACGGCAGCAAACCTCCTCTGGTCGTTTCCACAAATGCTTGCCCACCACACCGTCGGTGGCTGCCCGATGAACACTGGTGATCTCCTTGGGTCTGGTACCATTTCTGGCACAGAGCGCGATACCCTGGGATCTCTGCTTGAGATCAACCGTGCTGGCAAGGAAGAGGTCAAGCTTTCCAACGGAGATATTCGCAAATTTCTCGTCGATGGTGACACTGTTACTATCCGTGGGGCATGCGGGGTTGAGAAGGGCCAACTTGTTGGATTTGGGGAATGTGTGGGTACTATCCTACCTGCCCCACCTCTCCAACAATAAGTCGACGAATAGATATCTCGTACCCCGTATATTTCAGGGCTAAAAATCAAATAAATTCCATTACTAATGCCTCAAATTCTTTTCGTAGACCTGTATGCTGTGAATTCCGAAGGTGATGTCCCCACATCCACCCCGCATGTTTGAGGTAGGGGTTCTCGTTGGAGAGTTGTACCCCGCATTCGGGTATGTAGCGCACGTATTCCGTACCCCGTCATTCAAACGCGGAACCTGGTCGTAAATGCACGTTCGAAGCATCGACAACTCATCAACGTGGCATATAAGTTCCGGAGATCTCTCGGTAATGCGAGATCCATTTCCTCTGAAGCTTCAAGAGAGTGAGCATCTAGTGAGTTTGAAACAAGCTCGGCCATAGGAACGCCCGCGGAACACCCCCGCCTACGTCTCCAGAAGCCAATTTAGCACCGGTAACTTCAGTCCGTTCGAGGAATAAATATATACGGCTATTATCCACTCGTATTGATATATAAGAAGGTGACAGCTGCCCTGGAGCTTATACTTGTATCTGTTTTTAAATCTACCACCTGCGACAAGCTCCTCCAAAATGGGTTACCAAATTGTCGGCATTGCGATTGCCGCAGCGATATATCTATTCATTAAATTCCTAAACCAAACGGACACCCCCAAGATTAAGAATCTACCTGAGGTTCCTGGACTTCCTCTGTTTGGTTCCCTCCTTAAATTTGGCAGCGATCATGCTACAGCGGCATACAATTATTCAAAGACGTATGGGCCGGTATTCCAAGTCCGCCTAGGCAATAGAGTACGTCCAGTGCTCCCCGTCGAACTCTCAATTGCTAGTCGTGATATCTGACCTGTTTTAGCGAATTGTCTTTGCCAATACCTTCGATTCTGTCCGTCACCTGTGGATCACGAACCAGTCGGCTCTTATCTCCCGTCCTACCCTCCACACCTTTCACACAGTCGTCTCCTCCTCTCAAGGTTTCACCATTGGGACATCCCCGTGGGACGAGTCATGCAAAAACCGCCGCAAGGCTGCCGCCACTGCTCTAAACCGCCCTGCGGTGCAGTCCTATATGCCAATTCTTGACCTTGAAAGCAACGTTTCCATCAAGGAAATCTTTCAAGATTCCAAGGACGGAACAGTTGATATTGATCCTATTGCATATTTCCAGAGATTCGCACTCAACACAAGCTTGACGCTCAATTATGGCTCTAGAATCGACGGGAATATCGATGATGAACTGCTGCAAGAGATCTGCCACGTCGAGAGAGTCGTGAGCAACTTCAGAAGTACTAGCAACAACTGGCAGGACTATATCCCGCTTCTGAGACTATGGCCGAGCAGCAGCAAGGGCCCGAAAGAGTACAGGGAGCGAAGAGACAAGTACCTCTCCTTTTTACTGACTAGGCTAAAGGATGAAATTGCAAGAGGAGTAGATAAGCCTTGCATTACTGGCAACGTAAGTTTAAACACTCGGCCTACTCTTTGGAAGACTGCTAATATTATTCCAATAGATTCTCAAAGACCCAGAAGCGAAGCTCAGCACAGATGAAATCAAGTCAATCTGTCTTACCATGGTCTCTGCAGGCCTCGATACCGTGCCAGGAAACTTGATTATGGGAATCGCGTACCTCTCATCACCTCACGGCCAAGAAATCCAAAAACGCGCCTACGACGAAATTATGAAAGTATACCCTGATGGAGATGCCTGGGACAAGTGCATTTTGGAAGAAAAGGTGCCTTATGTCACCGCCTTCGTTCGTGAAGTGCTTCGCTTCTTCATCGTCATTCCCATCTGCCTCCCACGACAGAGCATAAAGGACATCAAGTACGAAAATGCAGTCATCCCCGCCGGAACTACCTTCTACATGAACGCATGGGCTGCAGACTATGATTCGACTCATTTCAAGAGCCCACAGGAATTCTCTGTTGAGCGCTATCTCGATAACCTCGAAGGTTCGGGTGGCACTCCACATTTTGCCTACGGTGCTGGTTCTCGCATGTGCGCTGGCTCACACCTTGCCAACCGCGAATTATTTGTCGCGTTTGTCCGCTTGATATCGGCTTTCCATATTGATCCGGCTAAGAAGCCAGAGGATCTTCCTATTTTGGATGCGTTGGGATGTAACGACATACCAACGTCTCTGACGACTGAACCAAAGAAATTTAAGTGCGGTTTCCGAGCTAGGGACACAGAGTCACTAAAACAGTGGATTCAAGGGAGTGAAGATAAGACGAGACACTTATCTACCTGAGTGATACTGGGATATGATAAAGGAGTTGGGAGAGGGTTTCCAGACTGTCCCTTTGGTGGCGACGTTTCCAGAATATTTGCAGTGTTGGTGTCTAAGGAATTGACGGTTACTCTCCTTTTCACAGTGGGTTCAAATATTTATACCCTGGGGTGTGCAGTTAAATTTCATAGTCCGTTATTACTATGGATTAAACAATAAGCAAACATTATCTTAATCCGAGATCTCTGTATTTCCTTCGCATACTCCGTACGAAACTATTCATACATTTAGTCTTTGTAGTAATCCGAGAGGCCAAGAAATTTAAACTGCTTGTTAATGCGCATTATATAATTGCTTTTGCGCTAGCTACCCCAGCATTTTAGTCCCACTCCCCGGCGTAGATCCAGACTCTCCGCCTTTCCTCCGGCCAAACGTCCCGCTCTCGGCTTCCCGTCCCCAAACAACACCATTTGTCTATCCGACGCCTCAATACCCATAATGCGACTGTGAGCATGCAAAATATTCTCGAGACCCAAGTCAGCGACCTGTCGAGCCTAGTCGACTCTCCTCTCCCGCTCCCTCTTGTCGCTGGTTACGCGATGGCAGATCGACGGGGTACTGACAGTGCGGAAAGCCCAGCGCGGGACCAAGGAAAGCGGAAAAGCGACGACCTGGGGCCCCAGAATGGTGGGCAACCTAGAGCCAAACGGAATCGCTATATTTCAATCGCATGGTAAGACCACACCTTATCGCACGCCTATTCCATGGTGCACGCGATATATTATTCTTGATTACTATACGAAATGCTGTGGAATGTAAGTGCCGAATGCGGAATGCGCGACTGACAGATCTGACAGCAACGAATGCAAGCGACGAAAGATCAAATGCAATGGAAACTCACCTTGCCAACGGTGTGGGAACCTCAATCTCGAATGCCAGTATGCGCCTAACTGTTGCGCAAATGGGTTCAAGGACTCGGAGGAGTTCAAGCAGATGAATGCGCATCTCTCGAGTCTGCAGGAACAGATCGATAACCTATACGCGAACCTCAATGCGCTGCGCAGCGGAGATGTCGGCCCCAATAAGGGGTCGATGACTGGGTCGATGAGCCAGAGGAGCATACAGAGTACGAGTCCGGCGTTAACATATCGCGCGCCTCCTAAACACCCTCGATTCCAGGGTCCAACAAGCTCGGCCTTCAGTTTTGATGTTGCGAAGAACACTCTACAAAATATGGGATACCCGGGCCTAGAAACCGGAGAAGATGGGAATGGGATACAGGACGATACACCTGCTGGCTCGCCACCAGTGAGACAGGCTGTTTTGCCATCGCATCCGTTTAAAGATCCACTGTGGTCGATAACGAAAGAGGAGGCACTGCGGCTAGTCGTGGTATACGAAGATGAGATATGCACCATGTATCCATTTCTGGACATGAATTGGGTTTCGCAGATCGCCAATACCCAATACCGGTTCATGGAAGAGGGCTCCCCGAAGAATGGACTTAACTCCAGTGCCGAATTGCCGGGACCTGTCGCAGAGCAAGATTTGAATATTTTAAAGATGGTAATTGCTATAGCATCTGCCGTGGAATGCTCGGGCCAGAGTGAGTTTGCCAATCGACTGTATGAGCACACGAAACGAGCTTCAGATAATATTCTGCATGCAGAGGGGGTTTCAATCAAGGATATACCCTTGGTAGTGCTTGTGGCAACTTATCACTTCCACTGTGATGAAGAGTAGGATAGCTCCGCCGCTTCTCTTGTCCATATTACTAACTTATGACTAGGGCTCTCGCCTGGCGGGTAATTGGACAGGCCTCCAGAATGTGTGTTGAGCTTGGGTTGCATCGTCGAGACTCCTTGTTTAAGAATTTCCCCGACGAAGAAGACCGTGCAAATGCCGTCCGGTTGTTTTGGTCAATCTACTGCCTTGATCGGCGATGGAGTTTTGGTACAGGGATGCCATTCGCCATGCAAGATGCAGATATTGACCCAAGCATACCTGGGCCCGTGAGTTTTTCTCCCCTCACTCACTGTGTCACCCTCCTAACAGCGTAACAGGAAGTCAAGATCCCTTATCTCAGTGTCATGATTTCGTATTCGCGTATTGGATCACGGGTGTGGCGGTCCGTGGCAGGCTTCGACAACCTCGCCCCGACAGATATCAAGAAGGAAGACATCGGCTACCTCGACTACCAGATTTTACAGTGGCAGAAGGCGATCCCTCCCGAGCTGCAACTCCCCACAAACGGTTCACCGCCATCTGGAAGTCGCGCAATGCATCGCCTACAGGTACTCCTATACCTGCGTTGCAACCAGATGCGTATCCTGATCTACCGTCCCGTCCTCCACTCGGCAAACTCGATAATGGAAAACCTGTCCTATGCTCAAACAGTTGTTGAGCTGGCAAAAGACAGCATCCGCGCCCTTACCCACCTAAACCAGACGACGGATATTTATCGCGCACAGCAACAGTGCTTTAACTACTTCCTCATATCTGCGCTAGCCGTCATCTTCCTCGCCTCCTGCCACGCGCCTGTGCAGTTCAGCGCCCTTTGCAAGGATGAATTCTACATGTCGCTTGAACTCGTCCGCGGCTTTAGCTCAAAGTCATACGTCTCTAAGCGTCTATGGCGCACTATCAAGGGTCTCAAAGAAGTGGGCCCGAAACTAGGACTGGAGCTGGAACACACACCCGCCGCCAGATCAGGGTCGCTAGATGACCCCCATTCCAGCGCTGCGCTGGCGATGGCCGGTTTGGCTGGCCATGAGATCTCTGGTATGCATGGGTTCATGGGTCAAGATGGCCGAGGGGGGAACAATGCAGGGAACGGGCACTCGATGTCGGCGGTTGGGAATAGCCCTATCAATGGATTTCAGATGAGCCATGAAATGACGAATCTTTTTGAAGCAGCGCTGGGGGCGGGGACGGGGCTTAATGGCGGATATACCGGACCGGGGCAGATGGATGATGGAGGGGTTAGCAGTGGTGAGAATATGGTTGGGATGGCTGGAGGCGCGAATGCCTTCGGGGGCGAGGATGAGCTATACAGACAGCTGAGGGATCTATTTTAATTAGCGCAGGCGTATTCGAAAAGGATGGGAGGGCAAATTGGAAAAGTTTCTTTACATAGCATATACCAGCTTGGAAGGCGGTTGAGCAATACTCCCAATACATAAGGTAAATAATTTATGGGCAATGATTTGTGTGAATATTGGGACGTTCTTATAAAGATGGTGCTAGGTAATAGTAATGATATTTATACAGTAAAGACACTTTATGACTTTTTGGTCTAATGTGCACTAGTAGGCCAGTCGCTAGCCAATCACGGGCCGAGTAAACCTCAATCAGTCATAGGTAACTCCTGAAGTCAAGACCCGCTTCTTCTTCCTCTTTGACCTCAGTGATCTCTAATTATAATTGGTGACTGCAGAATCCAAGGCCTTCATTCAAATTAGGAATGGCCGCTGCTAATGCCATTAGATTATTACCACAGGCCCTAAAGCCACGAGATATAATCGCATTCGTGTCGCCCTCCAGCCGACTCAACCACGTCTTCCCCTCGCGGATTTTTCGCGCAAAGACATTCCTAGAAAGTCTGGGATATGGAATAAAGATATCCTTCTCTGACCCGAAGCCCCTGACCTTCCACGAGACAGTTCTCCACCGCTGCAACGAAATCCATTCCGCATTCCGAGACCCGGAGGTCAAAGCTATCATCTGCACCATCGGAGGCCTCTCCGCCAACGAGCTCCCCCCGCACCTAGACTACGACCTTATTAAGAAAAACCCAAAGATTTTCTGTGGTTATTCAGATATCACCCTTCTCCACCATGCCATCCATACCCAGACCGGGCTGCAGACGTTCTATGGCCCTGCCGCCATCACCCAGTTTGCGGAATACCCCAAACCACTCGAATTTACACTAAGCAACTTTTTGAAGGTGCTCCAGAGCGCAGACAAGCCAATTGGTGCTCTACCCCGCTCGAATGAGTGGACAGAGGAGTTTTGTGACTGGGGTAATGGAGACGATGCGCTGCGGCAGAGGCACTTGTATGTATAACTTCAACATCATGAAACCACCGTCTTTCGTCGCGTCATCCCGTTAGCTTATAGCTAACTTAGATCCTAGGGCCCCATCCACAGGTTGGGAGTGGCTCCGACCAGGGCAAGCCACAGGCCGCCTCATGGGCGGGTGTCTCCCTTCTACTCTGCAGCTTGCGGGGACAAAGTATTTCCCGTCTTATCAAGGCCGGATCCTCATCCTCGAGAACCCTGAGGGCGAGACCCCTGACGGGCCCTTGCCGTACGATCAGACCCGTTCTCTGATGGCCGATCTCGTCAACTTGGGAGTTTTTGAGCAAATCAGTGGATTGGTCGTCGGCAGACCGTGCAAGTACGACGAGGAGCAGAAGAAGGAGTTCAAGCAGATGATATTGGACCAGTGTCACGACACAGACTTTCCTATCCTATTTAATGTTGATATCGGGCACACCGATCCTATCCTTACGATTCCTTTGAATGCATTGGCGAGCCTAGATTCTGCGAGGGACGAGTTTGCTATTTTAGAAGCCGCTGTAGTAGAGAATCTATCATAGGCTGTAAATGTACAAGAAGTCATATGTCGACTCTAAAAGTTATATTGAATTTTCTAACCTAAAAATACTATTATCTCAACAAAGGAAACGATAGGATAAGGTCTATAACAATATATCATCCTACTCGGTGCGTAACCCCCACCCCCCATTGCTCAGACACTGACAACAAAATTTACTAGCCAAACTCCAACTCCGCCGTATCACCCATGTGCACCCACAACCCAAAACCGCGTACCATTTGACCCACTGATACCATATTCCCTCACACAATCCAGTCCCTACCAGGCTCGGACTTTAGCCAGGACGGCTTGGGATATGATGCAAATAGAGGTCGAGAGATTAAATCGTCACAGCTGCGGGAGCGCGATGATTAAGACGGCATCCAGGAATTCGTAGTGAGACAGGTCGCGGGGTAGCAACACGAGACTTCGCGGGAGGAGAGCCACAGCACGATCTCTCCGACTCCAGCTTAGCTGCCAGTCGCGCAGCCTCTGCCTCAGCCTCTGACCTCACCTCCACAACCCGGAGGATATGCTTCGTGGTAAATAGTTTCCACCCCTTCATTCCCCACCCTGGGAGTCTCACCCGGTATTTCACACTGGTGATGATCTCGGGCGGGAAGACAGGGGTGGCGTCAGCCTGGATCGGTGTTACAGGTGGGGAGGGCGCCCCATTTGGGACCCAGTGACTGATGGCGTCATTGGGATGATCAGTGGTGGAGCCTGTGTTATCGTTGTTGTCGGCTTGGAGGGCGCCATGAAGGCGGAGAGACACTGAGGTGCGTTTGGGGCTGGTCGATTTGCGGATACCAGCGGAGTTGCGCGCGAGTTTATCGGATGTCTTGCGGGCTGGCATGGTGACAATAGGATTTCGGCTCTTCAGACAAGGGATATCTAGTATGAGAACTCAGAGGAGTTCAAACCTCTTTGAGCTATTGGCGTTCTTTGTTTTGACGTTAGACGCTGTCTGGGAACTGATTCGGATGGAAGGATGAGAACACTAACCTTATGTAATATTTGCTGAGAACGAGAATTTGAAGAACAGGAGCCGAATACCAGTTGCAGTGCTCAGGAGCTTCGTATATAGATTGGCCGAGAAAGGAATTTGCAGTTTTATCCAAAAAAATGCTTTCGAGGTGAGGTGTGAGAAGGAAAGGGGAAAGGCGAGAGGAGGTCGGTCCATATACCCCGACATTTTCAAAATGACTGGAAAACGTATGGTACATGGCTAGCCTTACCATGGTTACACTTGCTTGATCAATTACGCTTTCTACTAGAAGATAGCAGAAGATGGACTTCATTAGTGCTGTGTCTCTCCTGTCACCTGTTTCCAAATTCTAAAGTTGGTAGGAAGCTTCGACCGATCGTCAGCTGTGTTTAGACTCTCCGACGACGGCATGGTTGAGCAACAATGAAGTCGAGATGGCACCTTGATGAAGAAGACTTAAAGGATACAGTGAATATGGTAGAATGACCTCGACTAAAGAAATATATAGACCTATGACAATGGCTATACGGCGATAGCCTCTCCTTTGACTGTAATGTAGTATATAAAAACGGCAGGTACGGCTCGGTCGTGCCTTCCTGTTGAATCATTTTGAATACAGTGACTGGCCACTAGCTAAACTCTAAGTGAGCTAAGAAGAACGAGCCATGCACCACGAGCATCCTCTGAAAAAGAAGTATAATCCAAAATGTGTACCAGTCCGAAGAGTGTCAGCCTGGGAGCAAGAGCAGATCGAGAAGCGACAGAGGCATCTGAAGGTATTTAAAGGCCAGAAGTGGCAGAAATTATATCGTGAGGATGAGTTGCGTAAAGCAAGGGCAGCAGCAGCTGGCGTAAGGTATGTGAGGCTGTCCTCGGTTCGTTCCTCGTCGATTGCACCGAAAAAGGTAGCGAGGGTATCGACGGCAAAGAGAACTCGAAGCGTGAGATTCACAGCCAGAAAGGTACAGAAAACCCAGTGGCGGAGTGACGTTGAATTGAATTAATAGCAACCGACAGAAGAACTCTCATAAGCCGCGCAAACACTTGACACACCAGTCTACGAAGAAAACTACGAATAGCAAAATATCCCCTTCCACTTACCGCCCTCGTCCAAAAAAGTATCGGTATAAAAAAGAGCCACCACCACCAACACCATTGACGTTACAAAACATCAAGAAATTCAGGATGGAAGAGAGAAGCAAGAGAAAAGGTCGTGGCTATGACTATGATGACTTCGAGAATGACGCCGCCGCAGATGCCGTATCACGCCTGCACAAATTGATCTCAGAAGACGCCAACAGTGTGGCTCTCATACGCGGAGTTCGGTTTATTCAGCGGCTGCGCAAGAATGCAGCACCCCAGAAAACAAATCCTTCTCTCGAACACGCTGAGAAGGTGTTGTTCCAGATCATAAACCAGGGCTACGACATCTCTGATATCAGGCTGCAGTCTGACAAGGTCCAGAGGCTCAGTGGAGCCCCCCGACCGAGTAAGCCACTCCCTCGCATTGTCTCGGCCCGGTTTACTAACCTGCCCTTCAGCAGCTCCCCGACTAGCCGAAGAAGACTTCTCCGAACGCAGAAAGCCGGCCGAAACCGAACTCGGGCAGGAAGCCACCGCGGGGCCCTCTGAAGCCCCCGTTGCAGCCACCAAAGGGGCTCTCGAACGCACCAAGCCTAACAAACCCAACCATGGCCACAGACGGGCACCTGCGGATTCTTCAACGGGCCCCGTCCTAGCCGAAGAAGACTTCCGCGAACGCAGCAAGCCGGGCAAACCCGACCACGGTAATGGTCTGGAAGCCACGGGTTCTCCTCCAGCTCCCGCGCCAACTGCGAGAGACACCCCCGAACGCACCAGGCCGACCCAAGCCAACCATGGCAGCCGACAGGAGAACAGGCGGGCAGAAGCACCACTGGATGCCAGCAGCCGCCACAAGCAACCCGCAAAGGCTCGGGCGCCCGCATCCTCCGTTGGCGACCACTTGGATCCACCTTCACCTGTCCTCCACGATAGACAGCCTGCTCTAGTACCAAAACCAGTCCACACCCAGAGCCATGAGAACAAGCGACCTGAGGCACCACTGGGCACCACCACACTCCACAAGCAACCCCCCAAATCTCAGGCGCCCTTGTCCTCCGCTGGCGACCACTTGGATTCACCCCCACCACCGCGCTCCGCCAGACAGCCTGTTCCAGAACCCAAACCCGCTCCCGTCCA
The DNA here is from genome assembly GCA_001630595.1 of Pseudogymnoascus sp. BL308. Lineage (NCBI taxonomy): Eukaryota > Fungi > Ascomycota > Leotiomycetes > Thelebolales > Thelebolaceae > Pseudogymnoascus > Pseudogymnoascus sp. BL308. Next base: position 36,599 of record LMYD01000690.1, read on the forward strand.
GAGGCAGCAAGACAAGCGCGCGGAGGAAACACCCGAAGCCAGCACGCGCGCCAACCAACCCCCAAAATCGATCGCGTCTGCGTCTTCCAGCGGGGGCCCCTTAGACACTCCTTTACCACCGCTGCGCGCGAGCCATACTGCGCCATTACCCATACCATCCTCCCTCCACCGACAGCAAACCGCGCAGACCAGCACAGCACCAGCAGCTATCACCCAGACCCCCAAACGCCCCCAATCCAATGCATCCACCTCGTCCCTAGCCTCTCGCTTCGATCATCCCTCACCTGCCCAGCGCGGGAGACAACCTGCACCATCACCCAGACCCCCCCAAACCCAGCAGCAACAAAATGTTCGTCCCAGGACAGCTTCTGCTTCCAGCACC
>LMYD01000691.1:0-30707 GCA_001630595.1 Pseudogymnoascus sp. BL308
CGTCGTCCTCCCCTCCACACTCCCCCTCACCCTCCCACAGGCCAATCCGCACCCAGTCCCATTATGTCGTGATATCCTCCTTCCTCCCACCACTCCCCCCCCCGAGCAAAAAATCCACGTACCCAGGTCGTCGCCCTCGCATCGCCCCAACCGCATCCTGCGCCAACCCGTACGCCAGCCCGATGGCAAGGCCCGTCTTCGCTGTACGCGCTGCCGTGGCCATGGGAAAGCGGTCTGTGTGTAGTCTCGTCAGCACGTCTTCCGGTCCCATGATCAACAGAAAATTCCAACAATGGCTCGCTCCTTCCCCGCTCCGCGCCGCCCTCAGGCACTCGCGCGTCGCGCGTCGCTCTTGCCGTCTCACGATGTTTCCCAACCACCTCTCTTCGCTCCTACCCTACTCCCCTCTCAGGTACTGCCGCATCGCTCTTCCCCCTCTCAGGAACTTCCACGTAGCTCTTTACCATCCGGCGCACCTTCCCTCTCGAACGACACACACTTGCGCGTCGCTCCTTCCCCCCAAATTGAGACAAACCGTCGCATCGCCCTTCCCCTCTCGCTCCTTCCCTTCCCACATATAGAATAATCTCCGCGAGCGGCAACGCCAACGCCAACACCAACACCAGCGCCAAAAGAAAAAAAGAGGGACAATCACTTACTCCACAGACTAAACCCGCCGGCAACCGTCGCACTCGCAATCACCGTATTCCCCACATCCCTCCTCCCCCTCACCACATCCCACACCTCCTCCGTTCCCAAAAACAACAGCGTCCACACCGCGACCCTCCCCCCCATCCTAACCCCCTCTCTCACCCCATCCAGCATCATGCGATAATTCTTGCTCTTGTGGTACAGATACCACCCCGTCGGCTCCTTGGGCAGGCGATGCGCGTTCTCGGCGCGGAAGCGCAGGCCCGCGGTGCCGAGGCCGTGGGAGCCGCCGAGGGTCAGGCCGACGAGGAAGGCGGCGCTGGTGCCGAGGAGGAGGCGCTGGGGGGTGGGGAGGGAGAGGCGCGCGTCGGTGGTGCGGGCGGTGCGGCGGGCGGTGCGGAGGGCGAGGAGCTCGTCTTTTTGGGCGGGCGTTAGGGTCGGCGTGGATGTGGTGTCGGCGTGGGACGGCTGGATGCCGCGGTCGGGGCTGTGGTCGGGGGTGGGAGTCGCCATGGTGTCTGGGGTCGCCATGGGGTGTTGAGTTTTTGAGAATGTCGTGAAGCTTGAAGCTTCTGGAAAGTGACAGGGATGCGGATGGGATTTTGGGGGATCCATATATATGGATTGCTCGGTTCAGGGATCTTTTTGGGGGGTTGTGTCACGTGACGACGCGTCTTTTTTGGAGGGCGCGGATCGGGGCGCGGGGGAGTAGTTTGGTGGTGAGTTTGGCGGAGCGCCGATATACGATAGAGATCCTCTACGAATAACTTCATCTTCCTGGTCTGCTAGATCTCGCATATGTACCACACAGCATATACAGCTATATCAACTCATTAATCCGCGAGCAAGCAAAGCAGATCTACATCACACACCGTATAGATCCTCCAAGGCCAGCTTTCTCTTTGTGCTCACCCAAATCGCACATTTACCACACAGCACGTACAACCATCTCACCTCACCAACCCCCAAAACAACCAACCAAAACCACATCCACCCCATCCAACCAACCCCAGGCAACAAAATGGTACCTCCCCTCTCCTCCCCTCCCTCCCATCTCAGCCTCCCCTCCACCCAGCAAAGAAGACCAACTAACACCCCTCCAGCCTCCAAGAAAACTCACCACCGACGCCCCCTCAACCTACCTCCGCCTCAAACACGCGCGCACCACGATCCTCCTCCTCACCAGCCCCACGACCCCCCTCTCGGCGCTCGTCTCGGAGCTCCTAGATGCGCTGCGCGAGCGGTACCCCGACGGGCTGCCGTCCCTCACCACCACCACCGCCGGCTCCGACGACGACGACAACGAGGGTGATGAAATGGAGGTAGTCGAGACGCTTACTCCCCTCCCTGCGTCGGCTGCGGATGTGGAGCTAGCGGTGCTGAAGGACGCGTATGATACTGAGGCCGGGTGGAGGAGGATAGATTGGGTTGAGGAAGGGGAAGGGGGGCTGAAGGGTGTTGGCGTGCCGGAGGGCGGGGTGGTGGCGTTTAGGGTTAGGGGGGAGGAGGGGTGGGGGGTTGAGTGGCCGAGGTATGATGAGGAGGAGGAGGAGGAGGACGGGGGGCAGGAGATGGAGGAGGATGTTGTTGTGGAGGGGAAGGGGAAGGGGAGGGCGAGGGTGGAGGATAGTGAGGGGGATGAGTTGTAGGGAGGGGGCTTTGGGCGTTGGAAAGGGCGTTATGGGGATGTGTGTGTTGTGTGGGGTTATTCTGCTTGACGGCAGATTTGGAATTAGAGGGTTGGTTTGCTTATAGTCGTGGGCGAGGGAGCGGAAAATGGATAGATGGTGTTTGGAATTTTGGAAGTCTTGGTCTCTCTGCCTGGAGTCGATTCTTCATAATTGGTACGAAGGCATTTTCATCACGAACTACTACGCAAGTCTATCTTGGCCTGTCACTCATATGGTGGCGTTGGTTAATGGGTACAGCAAACGTTGGAGCCCGACGATTACATGGCCAGACTTTCCCCTCCATATCTACGCCGATGCGCATAAGCATACTGCAAACCAGATCGCATCCTCCTCCACAATACCCCATACAAACACCGCCACCAAACACTACACGTCGATCATCCTAGGCCTCAATCAGCTACCCAGGCCTCAATCAGCTATAGTCCAACAGAAGGATTCCTCGCCCCTCCGGCCTCGCACTACCTATCCCCAGACAGACCTCATCGGCACAGGTCCCGGCGCGACGAGCGCTATCCGGCCGCGACGGGGTATAGATAAGGGGACAGCGGGGAAGTGGATGACCTGCCGTTGATGGTAGATAGTGTAAACAGCGGGGAAAGCTGGGGGACAAGCCGGCGCAGAGTTGGTGTGACGTTATCTCCACAGTGCGTGCGGCGAGATAAAAAAACGGCAGATAGGCGGGTCCGGGAGGGGAAGGCGGGAGAGATAAGGAGATAGAAAACTGCAGATGTCTCACTGTTATCTGGCACCGGCCGGCGCTGCGAGATAGAAATACGATGGATATAATACCTATCATCAGGCACCAACGGTGCAAATAGGTATTATAACTAACTGCTTATATTTCGCGCCGCAGAAGGTGGTGCATGAATAAAAACCTGTTGGAAATGGGACAGGTTCGAAAAGAAACCGCTTCCCTCCCTTCCTTTCCCCGTACTGTGCTGTGCTCCACCACGGAGGCGGCCCCGCACGTGCGTGAAACAGAAGAGTGAGCTGTGAGTTGCGTGTGTGGCCATTACGAGTGTGACGTCGGGACGGGTGTCACAGCCAGAATGTGGGCGTGAGACAGTGGACGACGCCACGGGGGATTATAGGGGACTGGGAGATGGAGTACAGCGTGGGGTAGGGTATGACAAGCGCGTGGAATTGTTATGAGGTCCATTTGACCTCAATGGAGACGTTAAGGGGATTTGGATGGAAGGAGAGGCGAGGTAACCACAGTTTTTTGTCGGCCGTGTGTGTAAACGCGGCATCGGCACCGAGGTAGGTGTAGGTCAGAGAGCAAGAATACGGGACGCACCAGGGAATATTGAACGCCATTCCAGCAGCGCCTTGGCCACCGGCCGCCTTTGCCCTTCGTGCCGTGCGTCACCGAGGGCTCGAGAGCTGGATGTACGTACTCCTCCGTCGCCAGCCGCGTGTAATGACATAGCTCTACCAGCGGGATAGTCGTTGCAACCAACCTTTCACTTCGTTTCGTAGCGCAGACAGAGATCAGCACAAGGTCATGACAGACGCTGCACTAGGACTACCCTCCCGGCTCCGCATCCGAGAGAAGCTGCTCTTCGCTGACTCAACGCGGCGATCCGGCGGGATACTTACGTAGAGAGCTATCCGCGCACTGGCCGCTGAGTGCGCGCGCCGGCGTGCACGCTTGTGAACGCCAGTCAATCCAGCCGAATGTGCGGGGCGCGCTAAGGCGAAAGATGTTGGGGTTTGCTTTCCCCATCATTTGTCTAGCAAACTAACATTGCAGTAGTATCGCTAGTAGCCAGTAGTCGCCAGCACTACAGCGACTCTAGGGCAGACCACCGGCGATGAGATGTGATAGACGATAGACTTCTGCGGCGGCTGCATACCCGCCGCCGATGGTGTCGCTGTTGAAGGATTCGGGATCGTGATCTGCGTACCCGGCGGCCGGCGAAGGTCCGTGTGGGTGCGCGCGGGTGATCTGCGGTGTTGGGGACGTGGGTGGTTGCGTCCGTGGAGCGCGCGATGGGCTGTGTGCGTGATTGTGCGTTCGTAGGGGGTTATGTGTCGTTTTATATATTTTGGGGTGTGTGATTTTGTAACGATGGATGGCTAGTGAGGGTTTGATGAGTAGGCGCTCCAGTGGTGGAATATTGTTGATCGGAGAGGTGAGTGGCTTACGGATTTTCCACGGGGAAACCACGGAGAAACCACAAGCCACTCACCTGTCCGATCACTCGTGTGTCGTATAATGCATCTCTGCTATGATCTGCACCGGACGACGGTTTTGCTGGCGTTCCTGTCACATTTATAGCAACCCCTACAGAACCGGACACCATGGCCACGTCAATACGCTGTATCAGTTCTCAATTCGGCGATGTCCAACGTTTTTATCTTCTTCTGGAGGGGGAACTGATTTCTCCGTGTTTCGTTCCCCTGGATTTCCCGCATATTGGCCGCTGTCGATATATTCTGGGGCTATCTACGGCGCTGGCCTCTTTTTCCCTCCCGTCGTCTACTTCCAGTAAGTGATGGCCCTCCCCAGCCTCGGAATGGAACCCCACAAACCCCGCATCCACGAATACAATTCGCAGGTATCTTCTTGGGACTTCTCCAACATCCCCGAGTCCACCAGTACGGCCGCAGAACTTGAGTTTTGGGCTGCACCATGCCTGCGCCACGCCCTGCACCTCATCCCGGGGACGCCACCACAACCTCAGGGGCCTCGGTGAAATGTGTTCCAAAAGGTCCAGACATGTTCACGCTCGTGCGTTCTTCGCGTCTGTGCATTGAGATCCCGCTCCGTCTCATCTTCTTTTCCCTGCCCATCCTCCAACTCGGCCCCTCGCAACCCTACTTGACCCGTGCCGGTCCCCTACTAGTGTAGCTATTTTCCACTATTGTGCATTATTTCGCATTACTTCCCACTGTTTCTATCACTCTCCTGAAACCCCTGAGATCTTCATTGGTGCCCGCAGACGCCTTCGTTGGAGAACCCCTAGTAGGGTGTGCCGTAGATCGTGCCTCCACTCCATCCACATACGTTCTTGGCCGTGAACGCGCCGAGATCCCAGCGCTCAACTGACGGGGAATCCAACTCCACACGGCCCATCAGCACGTCAGCCCTGTCGCACTTAAATGAGGGAAAGCCCCAGAGAGTCTCCAGTCTATTTCTTCGTCTGATCCCCATATGATCTCCAACGTCGATATCAGACTCCCAGCGTCGACAACGGAGCACATGGTGCGTGACGATCCGCCATCATGAGATCTCCGCCGCCAGAAGTACTGGCGACGTGGCCGAAGCCGAATTATGTCGACCCAGAGCGCAGGGGAAATGCGAGTGTTATCGTCCAGAGTATACTCGTCGCTCTTGTCACGGTGATGGTTATCATCCGTTTATATGCGAGGATTGTCATAACGAGGGCCGGAATTGGCTTGGATGATACTATGATCATTATTTCTTGGGTCCGTTCATCTTTCCATGAAGTTTCAGCGCGAGAATCATTCGCCGAGATGTAAAATGACAGACAAAGCTAACGGGATCATGCATCGACAGGTATTTGCTATGGGTTTGACTGCCAGTGTGATACTAGCTATCAAACAGTATGGTTGGGACGTACATGTTTGGGATCTCCCACCAAGTGATATGGTTACCAGCCGGAAGGTAAGTCGTTATGATATTTATTGTTCCACTGAGACTCCCTTGCAATATTTTGAAAGCATAGTTTTACTCCTGCACATCCACTGACATTGGCCTTTATAGATTAGCTGGGCGAGCATGGTACTCTATATCACAACCGCTTCTATCACCAAAATCTCCATCCTCATTTTCTACCTACGAATTCTTGTCGCCAAGTTTGATAAAATAGCCACCAAAGTCACCTTGGGGTTCGTTGCTGCCTACTACGTAGCCGCCTTCCTAGTCCTCTTCCTCCAGTGCCGACCCCTCACACACTACTGGGAAATTCTCATCCCCGGTTCCGTCGGCACCTGCATCGACGAGGGCATGCACATGGTCGTCAGCGCCTCCGTCAACATCATCATGGACATCGTCATCTTCCTCATCCCGCTTCGATCCCTCTTCGCCCTCCGTATCCGCACAACCCAGAAAATCCACCTCATATCCCTCTTCTCCGCCGGCCTGCTGGTCATCGCCGCCGCCACTGTCCGGCTCGTGTATCTCGTCATTATCATGTGGGAAACATATGATGTGTCGTGGTATGGCTATGTCGGGTGGCTGTGGGCGTCGATCGAGGTGCACGTATCTCTCATCTGCGCGTGCGTGCCATCTTGTCGGGCATTCTTCGTGGCGTGGAACCGCTCATCAAGTAAGGGCGGGAGCAAGACGGGGGGAGGCACGTACCCGAGTGGTGCGGCGAGGAGTTATAATAATATCGAGGATGATGTGATGGGGCTGACGGACAGGCGGATGGGGAGTCAGGCGGTGGTGTCCGCGAGGAGTAGGAGTAGGAGGAGTGAGAGCGAAGAGGATAGCATGGAGGGAACGAAGGGGGTTACGATACAGATGGAGGTGATGCAGTATGAGGAGGAATACCGGCAGGAGGTGCGGCGGAGCCGCGCGCAGAACAGTATAGCGTGAGAAACGCAGCACTGGAGTCGGGGATCAAAAAGCACAGTGTGCGAGACCCCGTTAATCACGATTAAATAATTTCACGTTGGGTTGTTGGGTTCAGCACTGGAGCTTGGGAACGGATTGGGTATCCAGGCCCTGGGATAGACTTTGGGCGGGTTTTGTTCATCATGTAGATTAGAGACTTGTCTCTGCGCCGTGTGGCCGTAAAATGTAATCATGTTCTCTCTTACGGTGCGTCTCCACAAACGCCGAGGAAAGGGGTGGTCTTGGTGTGGGGTAATTCAGCCACTCATTCTTGGCTGCATATATACCGAGGCATTTCAACGTCGAGAACAGGGCCCCCTTCCCATGTGTGGCCAAAAGTAGCAGCTGTTGCGAATGTAACTGGCTTCGAGTACTTGGATGTCTGTTGGCTTCAGATGAATAATGCCTAGTTCCCTTGACGTGGCGTGCAATACTCTACCCCCCTTGCCCTTGCTCACCGGCCAGAGCCGAGTGGGGTGTCCCCGCATCTTCATTGTCAATTATATCCCATATCCCAGACGCCTGATGCACCCGTTCAAGACACCTTGTATTCAATATTTCCTTCCTAAATTGGTCGAATTACCTACATCGAAGTCAATTTCAGCCACAGGTTTTTCACCGAGGCAACACCCATCATAGTATATATACCTGGCCTATACACATATAGATATTCTCTCTCTGTTGCGTCACGAAATTGGTAGTATGCGCCATCTTATGGCCTGGAACAGCCAATTATAATATGGGGATTGAGGGACGAAAAAATGCGACATGATTGCTTTCGTCTCGTCTTCGGCGGGTAACAAGCAATATAACTTGCCCTGCCTCTTTCTGACACACACTCTTAGAAACAACCCACAATCTCCACTATCCCAAATTTGCCTACAGTGCATAGCTCCCACTCAACCGCCACCATCTATGCCCATCCACATCCAAACTGGGTATAGTAACCTGTAACAAATGCAGAAGGCACGGCACCCGAAAAGAGAGAGCTGGTCGGACTGTTTGGATCGAAGGACCGTGAGTAACTAGACCCGCAATAGTCGTTCGGGGTTAGGAAAGCTATTTATAACATGTTTCCGCTGCCACGGGGCGGGGATCTATGGCGAGTGCTGTTTTGGTTTCGAGGCTTTGCTCTGACTGGTTTGGGGATAGTGGTGCGACGTTGATTTTGGCGGACTGGGGGTATAAGGGATGGCACAGGGCGTGGAGGGGTGGGTTGGTGAATGGCTTCTATTTCTCAGTGCAAGCTTAGCTATGCCAGGCTATTTGGCGAATAGGCCTATTCTCGATATGTGCTATATTAAATCTATTTGACATCTAAGGATCATGGAGAGGAAGTCGTCTATTATGGGGTAAACTACTATTGGGGATAATTATCTTAAATCATATTCGAATTATATTATTCGCTTGGCCTAGCCAATTTTCTATAATTGGAATCATAATTTGGCACCAAGCATCTAATAGGTTCGGATACTTGCCGAGGTCCGCAGTCCAAGTGTCTATCCTCGTAGATTGGCGGTCAGGACTCACAGTTGTGGTCAATGTATAACATATTACATGGATATGGCTCCGCATTCACCCAACGACCATTCGCCGCTACGGATTAACTGGCATTTATATGATGATCAATCTGGCATTATACAACCGCACGAGGCCCTAGAGGGATATGAACCCGGAGGTTTTCACACGGTCACGCTGGGAGACACATTCCACAATGGACGGTATCGTATCCAGGACAAGCTTGGATATGGCGGACACTCAACTGTCTGGTTGGCCCGAGATCTCCAGGAAGAGTGCGTTGTATTGGGCGCTTTCATATGTTGATAGAATATCTTTTGCTAATGTCACAACAGGCAATGGGTGGCTATCAAGATCAAAAAAGCTCACGACTCTACTGATGACCTGGACAAAGATCCGGAAATTCGAATCATGAGAACTCTGGAGAAGTACTATGTTGAGGGCCCACAAGATAGGCCAAGGTGTTTTGTCCAGCTCTTTGATTGGTTTCGTCATGAGGGCCCAAACGGCATCCACAACTGCCTAGTCACAGAAATGCTCGGGCCATCCATTTCAGAGGCTTTGACGGTTAATAGGAATATGGAGGCTTTTCTAGCGCCAGACACAATACTTAGGACGTCACGGCAACTGCTACAAGCTCTCGGATTTGCCCACCAGGCCGGGTATGTCCATGGAGGTATGTGTACCCTTATCTCCCATCCGCATCCTATATTGCGAATATCCGATACTCAATAACTGGATTCACAACCTGTGCTCACCTGCTAAATGAGCTATCAGATCTCTCCCCTATTAATGTTGCATTCACCTGTAATCAAGCATTCGCCGATGACGATGCTCTTGTCGAAACCTTGGGAAGTGAACCAATTACAGCAACATACATAGGAAAGAATATTCCACAGCATTCACATCTTCCCCGGCAGATAGTGAAAACGGCGGATTGGAGGATGTGGTACGACTGTCCCAGTGAGGATATCCGAATCATCGACTGGGGGTCGTCATTTTCCCTCAGTGATAGGCCTACATTTATTTCTCAGCCCGATAGCTTGAGATCTCCGGAGACAATTTTTAAAAGCTCTTTTGACTATCGACATGATTTGTGGAAAGCTGGCTCTGTGGTATGTATCTAGTCTGAGTTTGACTTGAAGTAATTACCAAGGGAACCTGCTCACCACAGAGTCCCAAACAGATTTTTACTTTATTCTATCAACAATGGCCATTTTTCCACCATTGGGGAGACCATACGTCTAATTTTTATATTCGAACATTGGTAGAAAAGTTAGGCCCTGTTCCCCCAGCCTGGAATTCCCAGTGGGATGAGATGATAGCGGGGAACAAGGAACTAGAGGATGAGAGTACGTTGACCCTAGTTTTTGGATATGAAGTGCACGTAGCTGATATCTATCCGCAATACCAGGAAATGACGGCAGCAAGGAGCAACTCATCACAGACACGTTTGAACCCCGTCGGCAGGTTATTATCCAGCAGTGCGAGGAGAAACATATGGTGTATCAGAGAGATGAGTACACGGATGACGATTACGAGGGATTAAAGTGCCTTCTTCGGCCCATGATTGAGTTGTTGCAGTACGAACCCGACAAGAGAGTATCACTACAGGAAGCGTTGTCATATATCGACTGGGTTGATCATCGTGCTGATATGGAGGAAGCGGAGACAGAGGATACGAATAGTCTGAGCGAATGATGCCATCACTTCTATTTTCATAGATACACAGTTTTAGTTTCTGCAACCCATGACCTTGGTGTGCGTTCTTTCTCCGCATCCCGTGAGGGTTGTGTATTTCTTCCCATTTTCCGTGGGAGGGTTTCGAAGCTTCCCCACTAGCCGGCAAGACTAAAAAAGCTAAAGTATCACTTTGATCGATCATCCAAACTTTAAATTTGCGGGAAGGGACGATTCGGGAGCTAAACTTTGCTATGTGGGGCGTTCTACGCCGATGACTCTCTCGGGCAGTGACTCTACTCGTCCGCCAGTGACTCTACTTATCTGGCAGTATAAATTGGCGATTCTTTGCTAAATGGAGTTTATATCTATCGAACCCCGGTTATAGTCCGTTCACTCCAAGCTGATTCTTAAACCATAGTCCCGGTTTCAACGACTGTCACAAATACAATGGATCAACCACCAACAAACCCAGAGGACCAGGGTACCCCGTCAAGTTCCATAACAAATCCCCATCAAGACGATTACAATGGTGACGATTGGCCTGTCTTTTTTCATTTGCCAAACGCTGTGAATGGGGAATTCTGCCAGTGGTTTCCATCTATTTTCACAGTTAGCACCTCTCAAATTTCCTCCCTCATCGGTGACTCATCCGACGCTACCGACGCCAACCCCAACACCGATGAGCATATCACCTTCACGTGCGCCGAGCAGTTTATGATGTACTGCAAAGCTGGCCGTTTCAACGATACAGACTCCCAACTGCGCATCCTCGCGACGGGCAGCCCCAAAGAGCAGAAGTATCTCGGCAGACAGGTGAAAGGCTTCAACGACGCGCGATGGGACGAGGTGAAAAGCGACGTGGTTGTGGCTGGGAGCATCGCAAAGTTTGCTCGGAACAGGAAGCTGAGGGGCAAGTTGCTCGCCACTGGCGATCGTCTACTTGTTGAGGCGTCGTCGCAGGATCCCGTATGGGGAATCGGATTCTCAGCAAAGCATGCCATGGCACATCAGGAGCACTGGGGGGAGAATAGACTGGGGAAGGCCCTTATGGTGGCTAGAGATCACATACGCTTGAATGAGGCAATGTACACCAAGAGGTAGGATGGCATAATCTAAGCTGGAGGCATTGCTTTGGTCACCTATTATGGCGGCTGAGGCGGAGCCAAAAACGCCAGACAGAACGCCCGGAACAAAGCGGGAAACATTTTTGCATTTATCACAAACGCATCAGCAAGATGGTCAATAATATTGCCCAATGGACCGAGACAGGGTGATGTATGTGGCGCTGGCATGCTTGGGGTCCATACCAGTGCTTCCAGTTGAGACACTGCTGCGACCCGGGCCGCGACAAGAAGTGTGGAGAACACGCGATAAATGTCAAAACAGCCGTGGTGACATGTGGCACCAGATATTTGGTACCAACAGGAGTCTAGCACATCTATTTGTTGAGGATAAGCCGCATCGAAGTCAAGTGTCGCAAGGGAAGGCAGGCTCGTTGTAATGATGTACGGTTACGCTCGCGCTACACCCCACTGAGCCAAAAAGACCACAATATTCCAGCCCGGCTGGAATACGCGTAACACGCTATATATACTGTAACGGNGCTTGGCCGGTGCGGTCTCATGAAATACCTGATTGTAGCGTAACAAATAACTTCTTTTGCCTTTTCCCCCCCCTATAACCATAGTCCTTGTATTGGTGGGATTGGATTCCTTATTACAGTCGTTTTCGTCACATTTACATTACGATGGTGGAGAGAACCTAGATTGGTTTCGTTATAAAGGTAATGCATGCAGACCTCCGCATTTAGTGACCAATTCATTTCATTTCATTAAAATGTCCATATATTTGAAGATCTCTAGTTCTAAAACATCAATAACCCAAAGCGCCGCCTGTATAACCTGCATCCCCAGAAATAAAAGTTCCCACAACGGGGTAGTCAAGCATCCACACTTTCCACGAACACTCAAATTCATCTCTCCACAATATTCGCTATCGTCATCGTCATGCTCTTCTCCTCATCGCTCACCGAAAAGCTCCTTGAGCGCAAAGAACTATCATACTCGCCCCTATCCGACACCGCTGGGATTTCACTGCCTATCCTATTCTCGTCCCTCTCGTCTCTCTCGGCCCCAACCACCTCACCCGTCTCTACAACAACCGACGCACCATCCTTTTTCGTATATTTCCGCTGCCTAGCAGGCGCATACACACCCCTCCTCGATATCTTCTTCTGGCGCTCAGCCTGACTCTGTGCCATCAGGTCCCGGAGGTGGCTATTGATTGGCGATCAGTTAACACGTCTCTCTTCCACACATACACGAGGCGTTGGGTGGGTAACTCGGTGGAAGGGTGCTGGACCCACCTCTTCTGCGGCCTGTCTATTGGAATAGTCTCCTTGGCGTCGTTTACTCCCGTTTTGATGGTAGCCGACGATGTCTTATGCGACGCCTGATTTTGTGTCTCCTCTGTACTGCCGAAGACGTTTTGGGTGTCTTCGAAGACGGAGCTTAATCGCCTTTCGCGCTCGCTTCTGATACACTTAGTATAGATACAAACGTGCAAACAAGTATAACTTACCCTTCTCCCTCTCCACTATATTCATCCACAACTTGGCCGCCCATAGACTTAGGTGGCTGCCATGGGTCCTCCCCTTTCCAATGCTGGTACCTTTCCATCGGCGACGGGGGAAGCAGGGGGTCGGGCGTGTCTGAACTCCTGGCCCTATCCCCTCTGCCGAACATTTCGACAAAGGCCTCGAGTCCGTCGCCTTGGAAGACGGAAGGCCTACTTCTCTCCCGGCTATTGCTGTGTGTGTTGCCATTAAGCGGCCTCACTTTCGTTCCGCGCATTGGTGGCGATGGAGGCGTGGATACAGATGTTGTGGATGGTGTAGATGGCGTGGACACGCTCCCTTCGTCGTCCATCTCTGGCTAGGGCGACGGGTTGCTTTATCACTGAAGAACTGCGAAAATGTGCCGCTGATGCAAGGGGTGGCAGAGATATGATGTGTACTTGCCGTGCGGGAAGGGGTGTGGATGACAATACGCCGTGCGTCAAGTATTTGAACTAAGAGAGTTGGTCCTGTTTGGGAATATTGCTGATGATTGTTCGGGTAGTTCTAAATGGCAATACAAATTCTGATGGCAGTCACTTCGTCCGTTCGTTGTCAGCCCCAACGTGGGACGTTCCAGCGTCTTATACCTAGCACTCTCCCCACCCAAAGACCGGAAGGCTGGGACACGCTGGATCCGCCAGTCTGGTCCTTGATGTGGATCGACGCGCGATTCCGTGCATGGCGGTCAGAAGCCTGATTGAGGCAAACCGCGCGGGAAAAGGCCCTCTTCTTGGGCTGCAATATGCGAGCCTCGCACGGCGGTTTGCGCGAGGTGCATGCGAAATGCTGTGCGACTGCGGGGAGGGCTCCCGGCAACGGCGCAAGAATGTTGTATTTGGGAATCTCGTCCGCGGCGAGCAGGCTGCATTGCAGGTTGCATGGGAAGGGTGTGCTTGGTGGGTGTTATGAGTGGGTGTGCTCGGTTGCACTGGGGTATGGGACCCCTGGAATCGACGTGGATATGGCTGTAAGATCTTGGAATCGACAGAGCAGGCAGGGTTGCGGCGGGAGGGAGCCAAGATAAGGGATTTCACCAGGGAGTGGTATGGTGCGAAAAGTTCAGCTGACGCTGATTATGGCTCGAAATGGAACCCAGCGTTGAAGACGATTTTGGAGCTCCGAGGAGGTGTCGTCTCTCTTTCACCGGGAATGCGCCAAAGAACCTGTCTGACGCTGGTTCAATGCATCGGACCTGTATGTCACGACAGCACCTACCTGCATCAGTATTCCATCAACACGCACCATATACCCACATATTCCACGCCCTAGGTGATGCACCTCCCTGACCCAAGGAGCTAAATACCAGGTCTCTTACCACTCTCAGGCCAAGGATTGCTCCTTCCCAAACAGCCATCCCCCACTCCTTGTCCCCATCCGGCCCATCCCGCCAATCCCGCCAATATCGGCTCCCCCTTAAACATTCGGCACCTCCCTTCCTCCCCGTGCTACCCGAAACCTCACACGAACTCGACGAATCCGGCGCCTTCGGGCGGTCGCACAGCGCGTGTCGGTACGCCGACGGAAGCGCCTGGCCTGCTTCTTGTGTGAGGCTGTTGTGTGTGCCGTGCGTCCCCGCCTTGGCGGGGGGACCGGTAGCGTGGCCCGGGATATGCAGGTGGGCAATTTTCATCCTGTGGGATGGTGTGGGTTGTTCCAGATGCAGTGCAGTGCAGCGCAGCGCAGTGCTGCGCTGTACGGGTTGGGTGCGATGTTGGGACTGCATTGCTTGGGATTTCGTGCTCTGCTGCTTACTGTGCGAGGCTTCTGATGACATGCCATGCACCCGGATTGGAAGTGAGGAAAACCGGGAACTCATACAAGTACAACGCAGTGCGCTCCAGGTATGCGCGGCACCCGCGCATTATACAGATGGATTCTATGACCCCTTTATTCGGCTGGTGGCGTTTGATGTTTGATAGTTCAAGCCACGACGGCCACCATTGCTGGATTGGGAAGCCAGCGCATTCACCCCCTAGTAACCCACCCGCGGTCGCCGCGACTATCATTATGTGTCCACCCGTCCGCCCTCCTCGTGGATGTATCAGACAGAGACATACGGACACAATTATTTCGCTCGAGCCCCCAATGTCACTTTCTGAGACATGCTCATTATAGTGGCGCATGAGGATTATTTCTCTATTGTTTGTTGCAACTTTTGCCGAAGGTCGGTCCCTTGCTTCCATGGTGCCACCGTCCCGCGTTGACAGCCTTATCCCTTCCCGAGTACGATGGATGGGACACTGGAACCTATGTTGGCACGGGTAACATTACCTTGAAACCACAGCTTACTTGCATATCACAAACAATGTCAACGAGACAATTGGGAGATCGAAATTAATTAAGACGGCACATATCTGTGTTACCGTGCGCTTCTCTGAAGGTAACAGTGGAATGGATCGACAGCGTAAGCGCTCACCCTCAACATGTTACCATGATCCTACGGCTCGAACCCCTCCATCCGTTCTGGGCATGATCAACAGCTTTCAAATAAAGCACTGATACATCTAGACTGGTCTAACTGGCAAATCTTGTTTCTGGCTGGCCTTGGGGTGAGGCACTGGATTCCTACACGACGCATACGACGCACCACGGGAGCAAGGACAACACGGATTGCATGATATGATTGAGATCGCCAACCTTTTAGTACTTACAAATCTGCCAGTCACACACCCCAGGGGAGAGCTCCTAGCCCACCAATTCCGCATAATTCCTCCTAACTCCCTCCTAGATGACGCCTACGCGGGTGACAAAAATGGCTCACTCACCAGATGCCGCGATGTGAGACACCCACCTCTCTGCTGCCGCCGCCCACGGAACCGCCGACGCGAATGCGCCAAGGGAATAAGATGCGAATATTTTAAAAGTCTAGAGTAGCGCCAGAACAAAAAAGGTCACCGTGTGCAGTTCCACCCCAAAACCCAGGAAACCGACAGGTGGGGTGACGAACCAAATTAGTACTCAGCTGCAGATTTGTGGGCTTCGCCTTATGCTCGTATTGGCGTGATGTGGGTGGGTATTGCGATGATATTGGTATTGTTACAGCACGGGTCGAAACGTGTATCCATGGCCGACGGTCGTGAATTGTATTGTAATGCCGAGCATGCTGGAATGACATGTCTATTCATCGACAGTGCCAGCAACCGCAGGCGTCTCGGTGGCATCGACAAGTACTGTGTCATTCTTTCGTTCTGGAGCGAATGCGTACCTTGACAGCTGTGCCATCCTCTCCTCGGGACTAACCTCGTTATCTGAATAGACCATTTTCGAGGGTCTATCCTTATCTTTCTTCGTTTTCTTTTCGCCGGCTTCGGGTGTTGCTGCTGCTGCAGGGGCCGCTGCTGGATCGGTTGGTTGAGGCTGGGCAACATTGTGTGCTGGAGCCGAAACGGAAGCTGGGGGTGACTCTCCCTTCTTCGGCGGTTTGATACCAGCCTCGGCCATTCTGATTAACTCGTCAATGTCATCTGGTTCCCTGGCAGCTCCTGGAGCTCCATTGTTGCCAACAGCTCCGTTAGCGGCATAGCTATCATTGTAGCCCTGGTGAGGAGGAGGGTATGCTGAAGACATAGCTGGATTTTGGTGATCTGCTCCATTCCACCCATTTGGTCCCCAGCTACCTTGTGGTGGAGGGGGCGCTTGGTGTTGCGTAGGGAATGGTGGCGTTGGCGAAGTGCCGAAGGAAGGCCTTTGAGGTAAACCAGGCGCCTGGGGTAGGCTCCCCGGTCGGGCAGGCAATGAACTGCTTTGAGGGCTTGCGTGGGGTGGTGGTTGGTAAGGATTAAATCCTGGAGGTGCACCAGCCCCGAAGGAAGGTGGTGGAGCTCCAAAGTTGGCCTGTGGTGGTTGTCCGTATGGTCCTGGCGAATAGCTTTGGGGTGGTTGGTAAGCCGGAGCTGCTGCATATGGTGGCTGCTGCGGAGGATATGCAGGCTGTTGTCCGTACGGCTGTGGGTAGGCTTGGCCGGGCTGTGCATATGGTTCTTGTTGGAAAGATCCGTATGATGCGCCTGGAGGAGCCGCATATGGTACTTGTGGAGCAGCGTATGGAGAATTGCTCTGAACTGCTGGTGCTGGGCTCTGACTGTTCGGAATACCCGCGCCAGGGGTATTGTCGCCGCTGCTTCCACCTGGAGTATTCTGTTCAGCCAATCGTGCTTTATGTTCGGCCAGTCGTTTCTTCAGGTCGCCAGGCGACTCAAATTTTGGTTTTTTCGACGGTCCTCCTGCCCCTCCGCCTGGTCCATGGTTTCCGGTCGCGGTGCGTCGATCCGCCTCGGCTTGATAAAACTGGGTGATGATCCTCTGGTTGTGTGCTTGGACAACCTCTTCTGGGATGCCTTCCATACCGAAGATTTCGACATCCAGAGATGCGCGATTGCCGAGCGCATTGTCGACGCTCGCCAGGGTTTCCTTATGAACCTGGTTCATGTGAACGGAGAGACCTGTCAACTGTTAAAACGCGACTCCAAACAGTAGGATGGTCAGCGCCACTTACCTCCGGCGGTGTTCAATCTTCTTCCACATCGCTCGCACTTGAAATGCTTAGCCTTCTGATGCGATATCAGAATCTTAAGGTCGTCAAAGTCGCGCTCACCTATATTGTGGTCAGTAACTGAATAAGAATGAGAATGCTCAGAATAGAGAAATCATACAGTAATAGCACCATGGTCGTCCGAGGACTTCCTCCAGGTCGGGATGCCCGCGCTTCTTCTTTCCGACCATTTCTTCTATTGGTGTATATGAGACAACTCAGGAGGAGATGCAGTTCTTAAAAGATTTGAAAGGCGATAGCGTTGATAGCGTTGGATGGAAGGATTGGCGCAAGGCGAGGGATGGCGAACGAGGTTGGTCCAAAGACAACCAGTTCACTAGCGCGGATGACTAATTAGCGTGTACCGCGGTTAAAAGTGTTCAATTTTTCAGCTTGGTGTTGTTTCGAAGAGGATCAAATATTCAGACCCGTCAAACTCTGTGATTGAGAGTCCTACGCACAATTGATGGAGACAAAGTCTCTTGTTTATCGTTGAATATGTGGACTATAAAGTCTTACATTGATATAGGTTTGCTATCCCTAGTAACACGTCTCAATACCTCAGCCACAAAGTCACACACTGTGACGCAGCGCCTTGATCAGTCACTCAGCTTCTCGAAAGCAAACAAATGAGATCTTCTTCGGAAGACCCAGTGTTCTTGTTCACGTCTTGTGTCGGGTTCATTTGGGGACTGAAAAGGGGGCTGGTCTTCGGATCGGCCCTCCATAGAGGGAATTGCTGCCATAACGAAAAGGACCTTCATAGTCCATTCTCTTACTCCTAGCGAGCTTCCTACAAGAGAGTGGCTCCTTGTGACCTACATACTCCAGTAACAGATTATGGAATATATAATACAGCTTTGTTTGCGCATATGCGCCTTCTATTTGTCATGGAACAGATGTACTTTCCTTGATATGTGAACTGCCGACATGACAGGGCTCCACGTTCCTGGCTTGGACCCTTGATAAAGGTACAACGTCATAGCCTACCCATATAGCTTTCCTGGATTCGGTCTTGACAACACCAACTATCTAACATAGTAATGTTGTCGACAAAGATACCATATCACCCTCTCAACAAGGCGTATATAGTATCCCGGGCTCGAATATCTGTCCGTCGCTATCCTTCAATCCCGCTGACCGCCCAATACTCCACTATGCCTCCATCCAAGGGCCATTCTTCCAAATTCTCCCACCTCCCTCTTACCACCTCCGGTCCTCAAGACTGTGCCGTCAGTGGTACCGCTCTTCTTAATACTCCCTATTTTAACAAAGGCTCTGCCTTTCCGGCTGAAGAACGTGTGGAATTCAACCTCACTGGTCTATTGCCGCATAATGTGCAAACCCTGGAGCAGCAGGTGCATAGAGCGTACGAGCAGTATTCCGAGCAACAGGGCGACTTGGCAAAGAATACGTTTATGACGAGTATGAGGGACCAGAACGAGGTGCTTTTCTATCGGGTATGTCTTCTTTCCCTATTGTGAACACATTGGTAGTCACATGATACCGGATCTCCGTCACACTCAATCCTCTCCTATGATCCTTGTTCATGCGACAAACGCTATTTAATCATATAATGTCTATGAATTCAGTTATTATGGCCTCTTTAGGTGGACAAAGTGCCTTTTATTATACCCGTACTCTTCAGTTATTGTGGCCTCTTCAGGGGGACACAGTGCCTCTTATTATACCAATTCTCTTCAGATATCCTTCCCACGAGACAAATCTAACAGCCCCCAGCTCATTCAAGACCACATCAAAGAAATGTACCCTATAATTTACACTCCCACTGAGGGAACGGCAATTCAGAATTTCTCCCGTATCTTCCGCCGTCCCGTGGGTTGTTTCCTCAACATCGATGACACCGACCGAGTCTACCATGATCTTGCCCAATGGGGCGAGCCGGACGACATTGACTATATCGTCGTTACCGACGGCGAGGAGATCCTTGGTATTGGTGACCAAGGAGTGGGGGGGATTCTGATCTCTACCGCCAAGTTGGTTCTAACTACGCTATGTGCGGGCATCCATGCAAACCGCACTTTGGCCGTGGGACTGGACTGCGGAACTGATAACGAGAAGCTGCGGAACAATGAGTTGTACCTCGGGTTGAAACACCCGAGGGTCAGGGGCGAGAAGTATGATAAATTTGTTGAAGCCTTCGTTCAATCTGCGAGGAAGCTCTATCCTAAAGCTTACATACACTTTGAGGATTTTGGCCTGCCAAATGGTTAGTAATTCTCTATGTTATATATCAAATCCAAGTTGGCATCGAGCTAGGCACCAAAGCGCTTTCATAAACGCTCTGCGCGCTCGTTTATGAAAGCGCTTTGGTGCCTAGCTCGATGCCAATGCTAATCGGACACAGCCAGGAGAATATTAGACAAATACAGGCCGACAATGGCATGTTTTAACGACGACGTCCAAGGCACCGGCTGCGTCACTTTAGCCGCCATCATGGCAGGATTACATGTCTCAGAGACCAATTTGGACGAGGTGAAGGTAGTGATATTCGGTGCTGGCACCGCAGGAACAGGAGTCGCAGACCAGCTCCGGGATGCTATAGCAACTGAGAGCGGGAAATCTAAAGAAGAAGCCGCCAGGCACATATGGTAAGTAATACCCCTCATACCATAAGTGGTGGGATAATAGTGACCAAGATAGGTGCGTGGACAAGCCAGGCCTCCTCCTCCGCCAGCGCCACGGAGAGAAACTCAACCCCGCACAAAAGCCCTACGCGCGCGATGACACGGAATGGGACAGCGATGAAGACATCGACCTCCTCTCCGTAATCAGAACCGTAAAACCCCATGTCCTCATTGGGACCTCCACAAAACCCGGCAGCTTCACCGAGGAAATAGTCAAAGAAATGGCCTCCCATGTGTCCCGCCCTATCATATTCCCCCTCTCCAACCCCACCTCCCTCCACGAAGCCGACCCCGCCGACCTCAACGCCTGGACTGATGGAAAAGTCCTCCTGGCTACTGGCTCGCCTTTCCCGCCAGTGACACACAACGGCACCACTCGCGACGTGGCGGAGTGCAACAACGCGCTTGTGTTCCCCGGCATCGGGCTAGGTGCTGTGCTGAGCCGCGCGCGACTGTTGAGCGACAAGATGCTTGTCGCAGCCGTGAAGGCGCTCAGCGACCAGTCGCCGGCGCTGAAGGACCCGGCGCGTCCGCTGCTGCCGGATGTGGAGGATGTGCGGGAGGTGAGTGTGCAGATTGCAAAGGCGGTGGTGAGGCAGGCGGTTGAGGAGGGGTTGGCGAGGGAGGAGGGTATCCCAGAGGATGAGGGGGAGCTGGATGAGTGGATTCGAGTGCAGATGTGGGAGCCGGTTTATAGGCCGCTGAAGAAGGTTGCGAGGGAGATGGCGAGTAGGGATGCAAGTGGTGAGATGGGGATTGCTGGATCGGCGGCACAGGACTGAGAGGTGCATTTTCCTTGACGATTTCTATACAGTCTTTCGCGTCAATCTCAAGCTCCAGTAGACTTATACCTAGATCCATCATCACGTATATACGTTTGCTAGACTGTTACCAAATATTATCCCAGTCCTGTCGCCTAATAGTTACTGTGTACCACGCCGCTCCAAAAAGACAATTTAGTATTAGGACGAAGATCTAGCAACTAGTAACTAGATCTAACTAGCGTTAACATATATTCTATAAGAATTATTTTAACGTAGGTTGTTATATTTATAAATAAGGCCACTTCCAGTGGCTGGAGCTGCTAAATTGAGAAGAGCGCGGTTGTTGCTTTATGCCCGGAATATAGGACCGTATCTCCGTCGGTGGGAACACTGCACTTTGGCGCAACAGAACAGAAGGCTTCAAGCACTACAGTATAGAGAGTAAGTAGTTCAAAATTACTACACTCTCTATGAAGCCTACGTATTATTTATATTATTCGGTGGGGCTGCATCAACCCTCTTTTCTGCTCGTCCCAAGGTGCCACTGGATATCATGCAGGGGACCACCCCAGTCGCTCAAACTGGTTATTTAAGTACTTTGCAAACCATCCTCCCATCCTCCCATCCTCCCATCATTCCTTCTCCTCCCATACTTCCTTCCACACATAACCTTAATAAGCTCATGTTAGAAATACCAATGAATATCAAATACAAAGTTTCGCATTGATATCGCAGTCTCGCAGCATGTCTGCTTTGGGACATTGGCTTCAGCGGAAGTTCCGTCACTCTCGAAGCAAATATCCAAAAGAGAAAGAGTATGGCATCCCCAAGGGACTTCCAATCCTCCCCGATTCATACCAAGATTTGTGTTTTGATCCGTTGCCATCTCTGAGCCCATTCTTCCTGAAACTGCCCTTGGAAATCCGCCGCGCAATATATTTGGCTGCCTTTGGAAACCGAACTTTTCATGTGGATCTTCAATACAGACACCCGCACATTCGGGGTCCCTGGCATGCAGGACTAAGTGGCCGCCAAGAATATGAAGCTTTTGATGTGTCCATCCCAAAGGCATGGCTCTGGTGGAGCTCTGTCTGTCATCGAAGGCTGGTTTTCCAGCATGACCTATTTTTGGACAGCTGTAGCGTTGGCGCCGGCGATTGCAACGGCGAATGGTCCCCGGCTGACGAAATGAGATTGCGCGATGATTGCTACGTGGGTGTGATGGGATGGATGATGTCGTGTCGTCAAGCGTGTGTCTATTCATCCCCTTATGCTTATGCTTGTGTATAATTTTTTTAATTTCTTCTCTAGGTACATTGAAATACTTCAAATTTTATACTCAGCCAACACAATATTTATTCGCAGCGTTCCGCTCAGCAGCCATATATCAAGCGTACTACCACTACAAAATTAGCTATGATGACGTCTTTGGAATTCATGTGGGATATCGACACTTCTCCGGATGTACTACCAGGGATTCATAGTGAGGATACTGAAATAGTCAAGCTTAAACGATGGAAGACCTTCAAGAACTTGACGTCCATGATCAACAAATCGACCTTCCAGAGTCTGCAGAAACTCGTCGTTGTCATTGTTCACTACCGCGATGGGAGATGGTGGTTCCCAGAGGAAATCACCGCTGCATCTGAAACGAAACCGCCCCAATTCATTTTCTTGGATCCAACAGATCAAATTGCTAGGGAGTTTGGTGGGCAGCTACAGAAATTTGAACTCACCCTTCCTTTCGAGAGGGCTGATGACATCCGAGAAAAGATGGGAGATACTCAAGTTATAATAAGCGGTAGAGGACTTGCTTTCGTACTGAAATTTTGGAGATCATTACCTATGCAGGTCCCAATCCACGAAAGACTCGGTTTCTCTGAGGAGCTTGGGTACTGGATCATACGGGGACATGGTTTGTATTTAGGTATCCCTACTTGCACCCTTTCATAATTTTTGGAGTCTGTGCTGGCATCTCAAGCACATTGCTCGCCATGACACGAGGAATCCTCCCCCTACAGCACCCCAAGCAGGTTGAACCCGGGTCTAGCCAGTTATCGTGAGGCCCAGTTCAATAAAACTATAACGTAGCGATATACTGTTAATATAAGAGTCTGTTTTTACAGCAGTGGGCTTTGCCTAGTTCTCTATACTCTATCCAAGACGGTTGCCTCAGATGATTTCCAACCTCTTCAGATGCTCAATGCTAGGTATAGGGTCATGCCATAAGAACGTTCAATTCCTACAGCTAATTTAATCAAGAATTTAGAATCAGTCCTGCTACATCTGACCTTGGGCCTAATAGTTACTAAGCAGTTCGTAAGCTTCTTAAATGCATCCTGTTGCTTTGGTGGTATGACGTAGGGACAGACGTTATCCTTTAGAAGTCGATGTGTTAATCAACGTCGACCTATAAACTCGCGCCAACTTAGACAGTATCAATTTATTAGGGAAGTCCAGCCAAAAGAAGAGACTAGTGAAAACGTTAAATAGACCTATACTATAATTCTATTATACTTGTATAACGCCATGCCTCTATTGTCTCTCATAATTCTTTTCTTCTTCTATAACTATAAAAGGAAACAAGAGCAATTGCAAGTAAGAAACCCCGTTAGAATCTATTAGCAACCCTTCTCCAAGTCCTTCTCCCTAGCAACAACAATCTCAGGAACAGCCTCGACGCCATTACCGTTTTCTTTTCTCTCCTCCATCTGCTGGTCAAGCGTCTCTGCCTCACAAGTCTTAGTTCTCCTTGGCGGCTTGGCCTTGAATCGCCCCCAAGCACGACCGCAAGCTCCGTATGCAATAGCGAATGGGCCACCGACAGCCTTCGCAATCGTCGCAAACCATGGGTCCGGGAAGAATCTGATTAGAACCGCCATCGGCAAACTAAATGCGGCAAGGACGATGCAAATAGCCCATTGGACACCATCAATAGGTGTGATGTTGAAGGCCTGTCCGCCGACGAAAACGATTGCAATTTGGGCGCCGACCATGATGCAGTTGATTCCGATGAAGAAGTAGTTGCGCTGGATACCGGCGAAGACGTTGAGTTTGTTGTCCAGACGTCTGTTGTTGAATTCGTTGAAGATTTGCATCCAGACAAAGGTATTGAACACCATTGTGGACAGTTCCAGCTTCTTTTGAGGGTCGGTGGTGTCGTAGCCGAGGATTTTCTCGCCAGCAAAGTGGAGGATGAATGTGACTGTCAGTTGGAAGATGGCTTGGCCAATGATCATTTTCCACATATTGATGGTAATCAAGGGTGCCTTCTTTCCAGCAGGCTTGCGGTCTAGGATCTCCGGGGTGGGCGGGTCGGTAGCAAGGGCGAGGGCGGCGAATGTGTCCATGATCAAGTTGACCCATAGGAGCTGAACGGCCGTGAGGACGGAAGTCATATCTGAACTGGAGACAGAAGATACGAAGGTCAGAAGTACCGCAGTAATGTTTACGGTGATTTGGAACTATGAGATGGAATGGTCAGTTGAGGTCAAGGAAGAGAGTTGTCCAACTTACTTGGAGGAACTTGCTGACAGCATCGTTGACAGCGCGACCCCACATCAGAGCCTTGACGATGGAGGCAAAGTTGTCATCCATTAGAACGATAGAAGAGGCCTCCTTGGCAACTTCAGTGCCGGAAATACCCATGGAGAAGCCAACATCGGCAGCCTTGAGCGCAGGCCCATCATTCGTTCCATCACCAGTAACGGCCACAGTATCGCCTAAAGCCTTAAGCTTCTGAACAAGGATCTGTTTATCCGTGGGAGATGAACGGGCAAGGACAGCAAGCCGTGGTAAAATAGTGAGTAGCTCATCGTCATTGAGTTTGCGGAAATCAGGACCTTCCATAACGATTTCGTCCTCGTTCTGGAGAATGCCACAGTCCGTGGCGATGGCACGTGCTGTTTCAATGTTATCACCTGTTACCATGCGGACTTTGACGCCAGCGAGTTGGCACTTGGCGACAGCGTCTGGGACACCATCACGGACTGGATCCATGATGCCGACGATACCATTGAGGATCATATCTTTAAGAACTGGCTCAAATTCAGCCGAGTGAGGATCGGCTGGTGTTTCAGTGCCAGTTGGAGGCCAGGATGGGAAATCTCTGTAGCATAGACCGATTGTGCGGAGAGACTTCTTTGCATAAACCGAAATCGTGGATTCGATCTCCTCTCTCATCTCAGATGTGAGATTCAATACGTTTCCAGTTGTGACATCGGCAACGGAAGCACACTCTTTGAGAAGGATCTCAGAAGCACCCTTAACAAACATCCGATAGCCGTGCTTCGGAATCTTAATTACCGCACCCATACACTTTTTAGAGGAGTCAAATGGGAAGATTTGAACCACTTCGGCGTTGGCGCGTTCATTGGACAATGAGTCCATTCCAAGATGAACCTTGGCGAATTCGAGTAGGGCGACTTCTGTTTTTGAGCCAATGAATCCTTCATCACTGCCACCTTGACTTTCGAAAGCAGTGGAGTTAGTAGCGATAGATTTGATGAGGAATTCCTTGATATCCTTAGGAACTGCTTGGACAAATTGTGCGCAGTCATTGTTCTCGAAGCTTCCGTGTTTGCCGAAAGAGCCAGCAACGACTGTCATTCTATTAGTAGTGAGAGTACCAGTCTTGTCGGAGCAAATAGTAGTGGCATTTCCCATAACCTCACAAGACTTCAAAATTCTGACCAAGTTGTTCTCCTTCAGAAGGCGAGTAGTGGCGAATGCGAGAGCGAGGGTGACGGCAAGAGGAAGACCTTCTGGAACTGCCACAACAATAACCGTGATGGCGACAATAAGAATATCCATGAAACTTGAAGCTTTCTCGGAAGCTGGGCGATAATCCTCTGGAAGGCCAGCACAGAATCGGAATAGGAGAACGAAGAACAAGAGAGCGGCGGCGGCAGAGCCAAGTTTAGCAATGGCGGTGGCGAGACCGTTGAGCTTGACTTGAAGAGGGGTGGTCTCGGGTTCAGTTCTCATAGAGATCATGATCTTACCAAAGCTGGAGTTGGGCCCAACTGAGGTTACGAGATAAGTACCGACGCCTTCCAGAACCTTAGCTCCAGAGATGATAAATGGATCCAAATTTTTCATGTCGGTGTGGCCATTTTCCAATAGTCTCATAACTTGCTCGCCCCCTGTCTTCTTGATTTGATTTGATTCTCCAGTAGCAGATGATTCGTCACATCTGACATTGTGGCCACTGATGAAGATGCCATCCACGGGAATCATATCTCCGGGCTGGGAATGGTTAGTTGAAGTTCTAGTTGTGAGATCCAAGGAACCTTACTTCGAGATGGAGAACATCTCCTGCCAAGACATCGTTAACGTTGGCCATGAAGGACCTCCCAGAGCGAACGACCTTCACCTCTCTATCATCCTTCTTCGCATTCAACTTAACGAACGCGCGCTCCTTCTGCCAGTCATTCAAACTTCCAACCAACACAACGATAACAATCGCAACGCAGATTGCCACGCCCTCAACCCAGTCGACAGGTGCAGGGGCTCCAGGCTCGTGCTTCACACCAAACGTTTCATATAGCCCAAGTGCCAAACTGATAACTGCAGCCGCAGTCAGCAGCAGTAGTACCGCGTCGTTGTATGCAATCCACATGAGTTTCCATAATGGAGTAGCCTTCTTCCCTGGAATCCTGTTCTGGCCATAAACTCTGATGCGGTCGTAAAACGGATCCGAAGAACTTCCCCGAACCACAGCGTGTCGCGGTGATGACGACTTCTCTAAATCGCGACCCTTTGTTTGATAACTCACAGCTTCTTCGAAGGTAACCTTTCCATCGAGGCAAGTCTCGTCCGCACTTAATCCGGCGTGGATATCCGTCCTTAAACCTTGCGCAAGGCCGGGAAGGCCGCCGAGCGCAACAAAAGCCTGGAGGGATTTTGGATTCAACAGTTTATTCAACTGTCCTGGACTGTATGCGAAGCAGTTGTCCTCGACTTCAAAGTCATGTTCAGTGCCTATATCGGGTTGTAATGCATTTTCGATATCCTCAAATGCTAATGTCGAAGCACTGCTCACTCCGCCAGGCGTTGTGGGAAGGCTGAGGAAGGATGTGCCAGATACCGCTGACGCAGACCGGGAATGGCGTGTAGTTGTGAGGGATATTTCGTCTGCATCTTCACCAGTCTCCTATAGATCTGTTAGAAAAAACTGGGGGTTTCCAATAGTGAGTAAAATGACTCGCAACTTACTTGATTGCGCACCTGTAGTTTTGGTACTGATAGCATCTTGTCTTATTCAGATAAGCACAGTAAGGGATGGTGATGTGAAGCAGAATGATTTGGAAGGCATAAGCCCTCAGGCTCTTGGTATATAAGAATCAACATAGAGGCTGTGCAGAAATCATAAGTCTCACATCTAAGAAGATTAGGCCCCGTGAAAGCCGGACCGGAGTGGCTTGGATACCGATAACAACAACCAGGAAGTAAGGCTTTGATAGGTATTAGCCTTGCCCCGTACCCTTCACGGAGCATAGTACGGCACATGCGGCGGAGAACTCCATAGGCGCCAGCCATCTTTCAAGGTTTTCCCAACCAAGAGCCACGAAACCGTTGAGATGTGTCGAGCCAAGCGCGGAGCAACTCCGTTGCCAACCGTCTGTTCCCTGCGCTCTCCGATTTTCCAGCCACGCCAACTCCTAACTAAGAGCAACAGAACGTTCGAGATGTGGCTAGCCAAGCACGGAGCAACTCCGTTCCTCATTTTACATTTCCCACATTCTCCAATTTTCCTGCCAAGCCAACGCCTTTGTGGAGGTGGCTCGCAAGGCAGGGTATTCTATAGGCTAAGAATGAATCTGTGCCAGCACGAATAAGGTTTTCGCGCCAAGTTAAAGTACGGGTAAACTCCGCTCCATCCACGGCTTAGAAATTAAATCGCGCTTTCATTGTCAACAGCACCTTGAATTGCAAACACAACAAAGCTGATATGCGCTGGTTTTGCAGACGTGTCATGTGACTAAGCACCTACCTTACGTAATTATCCAGTACGTCCAGTCTTCATTGAGCCCCCGTATGAGACCTCTTCAAGAGTCGTTTGGCGTCGTACAGTACAAGTTTTAAAACTCCCACTTTATGACCCACAGGACTGACATGCGCTACGGAGGACACCCGCCATACTCTGCAGTGCGGCGGCAGAGGGCACACAAAGAAACGTCACAAGGTTCCATTTTCCTTGTTGCACAGTGTTAGCACCGTTAGTTAGAGTCCCTGTTTATTGACGAGGGGTTCGCTGCGCTTCCACTCCGTTACCACTCCGTTACCACTCCGCTTTAGTTTAGTCGTTCCCTGTATCCCTACACCCCTACACCCCTGCACCCCTGTATTTTGACACTTCCGCCATCATACCATCTACTGCAATTCTCATCCTTCCCCTCTTCCTACCCCAGGTTCCACCCGAACAAACGTGGAAAAGGGTGGGGTAGGGTGGGGAAGACAGCTGCTAAAACTCAACAGCAACAGTGTAGCCAGGTTCTATATATAATGGGTCGTCGCGTGCATTGTTGGTGATTGACACATCTCTCGGCACGTTTTAGTGTCCTCAGTCTTGGTATATATTCAAGCTGTCATTTTCTTTTTCTGGTGCCAAGAGCGTCTTGAACTTGCCAGTCCCAAAACCACAAACAATTCCAAAGTCGACGAAGATGGGGTTTACTTTACATGCCAATAATACCGATGACCCGCCTGCGGTGAGGAATTGGAGGATTCATATGATGGCTATTATTGCGTCTATGGGTTCCGTGGCTAGTATGTGACTCCAACTTCTTTCCCTTCACCTTGGGTTTTTTGTAAGTTTGATTAACGTGTATTGCAGTGGGTTATGATACATCTGTTATTGGTGGTACAAGTGAGTCGAATAACTCTCCTCTCTGGAGTTCCGAGCTTATAATTGTGCAGTGGCTCTTGATTCCTTCAAGAGGGATTTTGGCCTTAACCAAGCAACTCAGTATGAACGCGATACGCTGCAGGGAAACATTGTTTCCACATTCCAGGCTGGGACATTCTTCGGTATAAAATAATGATACTCTTTAAAAGTGAATCGTACTCATACCGTTCTAGGTGCCCTCCTCACATTCCCTCTTGGTGAGAAATTTGGTCGCAAAAAGGCTATTATGTTCGCGAGTTTGATCTTCTTGCTTGGAGGAATCCTTATGGTAACTGTCGCATTAATAATATTGCAACTAGAAGCTGACTTTTCAGACTGCCTCTAATGGTAAAATCGAAATGGTTATTGCAGGTCGGGCCATTGCTGGCCTCGGTATAGGCTCCGTCTCCCTTCTGGTCCCGGTCTATATCGCCGAGACTTCACCGCCCTCTATCCGAGGCCGTTTGGTCGGTATCTTTGAAATCCTATCTCAGTAAGTGCCCCCTTCTGCATTCCTCGTATGCCACTAACAGTACTCATAGGGCTGGCGGCATGTGCGGCTTTTGGATCAATTATGCCGTCAATCAAACCATTAGTGATTCCACCAAAACTCAATGGATTATCCCACTGGCCCTTCAACTTCTTCCCGGAGCCCTCCTGTTCATCGGCATTTTTTGGTGCCCCGAATCACCCCGTTGGTATGCGATGCAAGACGACTGGGAGAAAGCCAAGGAGACATTGTGTTATATCCGAAATCTCCCCGCCGACGACGAATATATCCGTGATGAACTAGCTAGTATTCGCGCCCAGGCATTGCTTGGAATGCCTCCAGGTGGCGGCAAGATGAGCAAGAAATATATGTTCAAGCGCCTGTTTGAAAAAGGAACCAGGAATCGTATTGTCATTGGATTGCTGCTCATGGCCTTCCAGAACCTCACTGGTGTTAATATTATCACTTACTATTCTCCCCGTATATTTGAGACTCTCGGCGTTACGGGAACAGATACCAAGCTCTTTGCAACAGGATTTTACGGTGTTGCCAAAACCTTGGGCATGGTTGTCTTTGTACGTCACGCACCGCCTCCAAACTGCGATAGCCACTAACATCTAACCCATAGTCAATATACCTCGTTGAGCGAGTCGGTCGCCGCAACGGTCTCATTTATGGTGCCTTCATCGGCTCCCTCCCAATGTGGTACATTGGCGGCTACGTGTTCAAAGCTGACCCGGCGGGTAAAGCTGCTGTCGGTGAAGTGTCGCAGGGTGCTGCTGGGTACATAGCGATGGTATGCGTGTATCTTTATGGGTTTATTTATTGCGCGACTTGGCAAGGTATGTTGTCTCACAGTTTTCAATTTCTTTAGATCGAACTGGTTCTGTGCTTGAAAGATCTCAAAATTGCTGACGTGTAATGATAAACAGGTATCACCTGGGTCTACTGCTCTGAAATCTTCCCCCATGATATTAGATTGCTTTGTGTTGCTCTCACTGTAAGTTCTCGCATCTTTCCACTCCAAATTTGCAACGATCTAATACAGGCATTTAGACTGCTGATCAATGGCTATGGTCCTTCGTCATCTCCCGTACAACTCCGTACATGGTAAATTTCCCCTCCCATTCTTCCTTTCGCGTCTCCATCTCCTTATACTACCTACTTCCTTACCATTCACCCCACTAACTCACAGTCTATAGATCACCTCCCTCGGATATGGCACCTACATGTTCTTCGGTTCGCTCATGGTACTCATGGGCTTCTG
This sequence comes from Pseudogymnoascus sp. BL308, assembly GCA_001630595.1. NCBI lineage: Eukaryota > Fungi > Ascomycota > Leotiomycetes > Thelebolales > Thelebolaceae > Pseudogymnoascus > Pseudogymnoascus sp. BL308. The sequence goes on from LMYD01000691.1 coordinate 30,334, forward strand.
GGCCTTTTTCTTCATCCCAGAGACTAAAGGCAAGACCCTAGATGAGATGGACGAATTATTCGGCGCCCCAAGTGTCGCAGATCTTGAAGGCAAAGTTTTGGGTACAGGGTTTGAGAAGGATAGTACGATACATTTGGAGGATGTGGGGGTGACGGGGTTGAGTCATAGGGGATATAAAGATCCTAAAATTGGGGCGTAGAGGGTGCTGAGTTCCTTCACAGCCAGATGGGAGAGGATATGGTGAATGATCTTGATTATGGGATTCGTGAATAGTGTGCGTCATGGGGGACCGCCGGTTCGGAACCGCCGGTTCCAAGACTTTCCAGACCGGACCGCGGTCCGGTCTGGAAATGTCGGGCAACCCGCCCAGACCG
>LMYD01000692.1:0-24586 GCA_001630595.1 Pseudogymnoascus sp. BL308
TTCCTCTCCTCCCCCCCCCCCCAGAACACCCGAAATAAAAATAAAAATATGAGAAACATATCAACCCTCCCTCCTCCCCTTCATTGCTCGAGTCGCTCTTTCTCTCACCACTCACCGTCAACATCGATATAACTTAATCCCTTTCCCCCTCCTCACCGAACATACTCAATATACCTACGCCCATACCTCAGCCCATGTCCTCTCCTCGGACTCACCTTCACTCACCACCATCACGATCACGCTCTATCAGCAGCTTCAATCTACCTCGGCGTCTCCGAATACACTTATAATAATATAATACCGACGCGCCGCCCACTCACTCCAATCCCTCCCACAGCTTCGAATTCTCCCCTCGCTATAATCTGAGCTCTGCCGACACCGCTTTGTCTCTTTGTCTCCCAACTACCGAGTACCTGGACTCGAACTCCCGAAACTACTACACACCTCGAGAATCACAGCTCACCGAAAAACACCACCCAAAACGAAAACGAGAATATTTTTTACAGACACGGCCCGCTGTGGCTCCCACGTCACTGAATTGTTTAATTCTAATTCCAGCGAGGTATGTTCATCGCCCGGGTTGCTGCAGATGATCTCATTGGGGGGGGAGCAGCGGGAATTTGGTTTGGTTTGCTGACTTGTGCCCTGTATTGCTTAGCCTGCGCAGCCTCACCAGCACAGCCTCGCCCACCCGCCCAACACACACCCCAATAATAAATAATGACGGCCATTCTCCACAACCAGACATATGACCCCTCGCACAATATGAACGAGCAGCAATATGAAGAAGCCGACTTCCCTCTCTTCACCGACAGTCACATCTACGCTGCTGAAGTCATCAGCATGAACAACCTTCCGACTTTCAACATGGACCCGACCCTCGTCGCTTACAACTTCCAGCGCTCCACTGTAGCACCGGAACCCTACGCGAATCCCAACTTCGCTACCGAGCAGAACTGCAAGACGGAGGCAGCACCGGAATTTACCAGGCGATCACCCACCCTCTACCCTACCGGCTCCCCTGAGCTCCGCGGCCCTCTCCCATCCAACCTCTCCAGCGCGTCCGGGCCCTCCGCCGCCTCGTCCGCCATCGGCTCGCCCTACGCTACCCATGCGCAGATCCCTTCCGCTATCCCCGAGTGGCAGTCCCAACACGGCCTCGCTCTCGCGCCCACCATCGCCGGCGACTACGGATATGCCAACGACTTCAGCTTCGGTGCGAGTCTCGAGCACGAATTCGCTTTCGCGGATATGAACAAGCCCATGGGCTTTGTGGGTGAGTGTGCGAGCCTTCCTGCTTCTTCAGCATCTACCCCTCGTGCTCCTGTTCTTTCTACTCTCTCTCCTGTCGATTCGCTCGTCGCGCAGTCGACCGCGATCAACATCGCGTCTCCATTGACCGCCATGTCTCCGCCGACGCCGCGGAGGAACAGTCATCAATTCCCGTCTGCGCAGAGCTCTTCTCCTTTGTCTTCGCGACGTGCTGCCCCGGCCCTTGACGCGGCGGGGCACATGCAGGGTCCTCCCGGGGTTTCTCTTCCTTATCAGCTTCATCCCATGTCTTCTCCCATCTTTTCGCCCACTCGCGGCTTTTTCGTGTCTCCTGTCACCTATTCCGGTCGGTTTCCTCCATCGAACTGTCCACCGCACCTCGCGCGAGCACCTGCTAACTGGCCTCCCACAGACCCGTCCATCCTCCACTCCTACACCGGCGCCCCAATCCAGCAAGAGGAGTTCGTCCAGCAGACAATGTACCCACCACACTCGCCCAGCCCTTCCGAAATGTCCTCCCGATCGTCCAAGCGCGTCAAGTCCTCAGCCTCCCCATACATGCAATCCTACGCGCCCTACCCCTACCCCTCGCGCCGCGGCTCCATCGCCTCCGCCTCGCCCTCCTCCCCCGACTCCTCCTCCTCGACCCCGCGCACCCACTGCCCCTTCCCCACCTGCGGCAAGTCCTTCAAGGACCTCAAAGCGCACATGCTCACGCACCAGACCGAGCGTCCCGAGAAATGCCCCATCACCACCTGCGAATACCACACCAAGGGCTTCGCGCGCAAGTACGACAAGAACCGCCACACCCTGACCCACTACAAGGGCACCATGGTCTGCGGCTTCTGCCCGGGCTCCGGCTCCGCAGCCGAGAAGTCCTTCAACCGCGCCGACGTCTTCAAGCGCCACCTCACAGGCGTCCACTGCGTCGAGCAGGTCCCGCCCAACTCCCGCCGCAAGACCAGCAACGGCTCGCCCTCTGGTCCTACCTCGGCAGCTGGCAGCACAACCGGCACCGCCACCGGCCGCCCCGTCGGCTACGCACCTGATGCCACCGGACGCTGCAGCACCTGCGGCGCCATGTTCCCCAGCGCGCAGGACTTCTACGAGCACCTCGACGACTGCGTCCTGCGCCTCGTGCAGCAGGAGGAGCCCGCCGAAGCCATCAACGCCGAGCGCCTCGCCGAGGTATCCCGCGACCGCGCCGTCCTCGAGACGCTGCGCGCGTCAAACTTACCCACCACCACACCTGACCAGATCTCGTTCTCCGACGCCGAAGACGGCAACGATGAAGAAGCAGCCGACGACGACGACGACGAGAACTCCTCCGGCCGTCCCGCCGGGCGCAAGGGCGCCAAGCGCGGCCTCACCCACTCCAAGGGCGGAGTGGCGCTAACGCACCCCAAGGGGGGGCGGAAGAAGCGCAAGGACTACCCGTCATCTTGGGGGTGTCCCGCGGCGCAGATGAAGATGAAGAAGCGCGTGCTTTGCGTGTTTGATGGCGGGCGCAGGCTTTGGAAGGATGATATGATGCTCAGTGCTGATTTTGAGGTCCGTGTCCCGCTTGGCCCTGAGGGCGGGGGGAGGTACGTGACGGATTTGGATGTACAGACTCTGCGCAGGGCGGAGGGGTTCCATGGGGCGACGGGGGAGGAGAGGGGGGAGGATGTTGATTTGGAGGGGTTGATGGAGGGGTGATTTTTGTGGGGGTTTGCGATGATTTTATGATGTTTATGCCCATTATGCCTTTTGTGTGTTTTTTCTGTTTGGTTTCCGCGATCTGGGGGTGTATGAATTTCGCGAGGGAAGAGAGAGAAGACATACCATGGGATGCGCGGGCGTGTCTGGCGGATGATGGAGGAGGAGGGGATGGGAAAAAATATCGGGTTATGATATATGAAAGGGAAGGATAAGGGAAGAAAGATCCTAGGATGGGGGACGGAGACGGATAGAGGGAAGGGTCCTGATCTGGATGGGATAGTAAATTAGTTATGGGAGGCTATATCTGAGAAATATATACACCGACTTGTTTTACTGCATACACATCTATTATCATTGCCTCTGTGACGTGACTGCCTTGAATGACCTCCCATCTAGTCCATAGTCCAGTCCACACTCTCGTAACCCCAGGAGCACCTCACCTCACCTCACAACACATCACCCGCCAACCCACCTATCCCAGCAAAGCATCTACAGTAACAATTCCAAAAAGTAAAAATCAATCAATCAGCAAATCAACCAATCAAACAGTACAACAAAACCTCTTAACTTCGAATACGTGATTTTGCCATGTAGTTAGTTAGTTGGTTTGCCCCGATTCCGTACAAACAGGTATATAAAGGCTGGCTGTGGGTTTAGATCGAGCCGAGGACCTACTTCTTTCCTTCATATTGGTCATCGGTGCCGTGCGCCCTGCAGCCTACCTACCTACTGCCTACTCTCAATACTTGGGAAAGAGGTGGTAGGGGGTTGGGTTGTGGTGAGAATGGGGTGACGGTGACGAGAAGGGGTGGTGAGAATACGTCGACGACAGCAACATCTCGCGGTGACAACCCAACCCCCCCCAACCCATCCACCGCTCCACCGCTCCATCCCCCAGCTAAACAGCGGTGTCTGCTTCGACCCACCCCCACCAGCGCCCGGTCATACTCTTCGAAGTAAACGTATGGATCGCTGCTGGGGAATCAAGTGGATGGCGAGGGGACCGGGGGGAGGGTTTATATGTGTGTTGTGTGTTGTTTCGGACCTACCAATCCATTATCGCATGACTAAGTTGGTCGATGGCGGGTTTTTATGGGTGCGTGGCTTGTGGGAGAAGGACGGTGGCGGGGAGGAGGGAGGGGGAGGAGTGGTTAAGAGAATGGTGCTTCAGCGATAGGGTGGCAGGATAAAGTAGCTCGAAGAAAACTATTGACGAGGACGAGGTAGATGGGAGTGGGAGTGGTGGGGGAGTGTGTATGCCAGGAAGGTCGGCGTGGTGTGATTATGTCTTGTGCGCAGGGGGAGGGTTGGTTATGTCGGTGGTGAGAAAGGGGTGGTGGTGAGAAAAGGGGGTAGTGAGAAAGGGGGACGGCGAGAAGAAGACGCCGACGACAACAGCTCTCGCGACAACAACTTTCCGAACCCCCTCCACGGCTCAATCACCTAGCTGGACAGCGGTCGGTCGGTTGGTTTGTGCCCCCGCCACCGGTGTGTGGGTGGAGTATATTCGAAGTACTGCGTAGGTTGGTTGCTGGAATCGCGGGGAAAGGGGGGGTAGGGGGTGAGGGGGTTATATGTGAGGTTATATGTGAGGTTTGTGGGGATAGGGGAGGGATGCAGGTGGACGGGTGTGATGTGAGGAGTCGAGGGAACGGGGTTAAGAGTTATACCCTGCATGCAACTTCATACCAGATTCATAAAACGTATGGAGTTCTTCTAGAAACTTCCCGTCAGATGGGCTACGTTTCGCTCGGCGCTGAACTGCCATTCAATCGTTCCCATACCATCTCCATCATCGCAGGGTAAGTTAGTATGACCGACCGCGCCAGTGAAGCCCTTGCAGAGGGCTTTCGGCCGGGAGAGCCTCGAACCTACGATGCCATATCGAAAGGTATAACGGCTCCCCTTTTTACCCTCCATCATCGTGCACCAGGCCATTCCGGCTTATTAACGCTCTTTCACTCTTGTTATGTGAGCTTCTGGTAACTTTTTCGGTCTTAATTCTCGCAACTTCTTCGTTCTTGCTCTTTGCCGCTTTCTCACTTCCCGTGCTTTATCCCGGTTTTTCTTCCGTGCCCCTTGTTCTGCTTGCCAGGCTTTCATCTTTTGTCGCCACTGTGCTTGTTCTGGGGTCCGCGAATTCTCTGCTAATTCGTATGGGATTTCGATGTCGATCGCCGAGACCCCTACGTAGAATCTTTCCCGTGGGTGCGTGAAAGTGACGTCTGATTTAATAATATTAGCGGGCTCCATGAGCTTTTTGCCGATTGCTTGACATCGTGAACGGAGCCCTTCGCTTCCAAATGGCACTGAGAGAAGCATTTGGCCTGTACGATTAAACCAGGTATCCAGAAACTTCTCGGGTGAGTTGTATGGACGTTGAGCTGAGGGCGAGTTTCCTGTACTTCGAATGGCAACATGACTAGAAGGGCTGATCCCGTCCTCCAGCAATTCTTCAAACTCCTCGACAACAGCCTCCGTGTCTTCTGCAAGCGCATCTAGATCCACCTCAGCCTCCTGGTTTCGGTGAACGTATTGGACGAACAACAACCTGAGTTCCTTTCCAGCTGCGATATAACCCTCAATGACATCGCCTTGATAGGGTAGGACGTGAACTCGTCGATATAATGCCTCGTCCTCGTTATTCGTGACCACATATTCCCGCATATCTTGCCACCAATGAGAAGCCGAAAGCGGTTTAGTTTGCTTCCAAGCATACTTCCTTTGGCCACTGTCCTCCGAGAACGGCTGCCAAGTCCCATTCCATCGACTTTGATGCAATATAACGGGATCTGCTGGGGGCATTGGCAGCTCGCAGAATGCTTCTGCCTCTGGAACAGAAATTTCCACAGTCTCGGCGGAAGACCATAGCTGACAACTCTCACTAAGATATTCTGAGTGAGCTAGTAGTATAGATACCCTACTGGATGGAATGCTTACCAAAGAGATCCTTGACCAACGGATCGTGTCAGCAGTCGGCGGCATCTGGGACACCGATGTCCATTGCCGGGTTTCTGGAGGATCATGGACATGAATATGTGATCTCCAGGGGCGACTGCGCTGCTCCAACTGTCCGACGAGAGGAGGCGATTGTTGCGAGCGGATGTGATGGTATACTGCCGGCGTAACACTTTGTCCCAGCCTGGTTTTCCAGTGAAGAGTGCAACTATGAGGTTATGAAGGCCCTGGAAATTCATCAACCCCACTACTAGTTGCTGTACTACGTAGGCACACTCACCTCCCAGGCCTCACAGGCAACGAATGGCAGCGGCATTTCGATACCAAACGGATTCTCAAACCGCAGATATGGCAGTTCCAGTCTGTTGTTAGCTAGCAGTACTTCCATCTTCGCCATCATCGTGTTAAGATTCATCAGGATACCCGTGTTACTGCGCACGAGCTCCAGAATCTCCTTGCAATAGCGCGCGACACTTTCTATGAGGCCTTGAAGGAATTGCTGAGCAGAAGTGATGCGTGCTAGTTGCTTCCTAGAGGTGTTTACTATTCCGTCGAGCCGTTTGGTCTGTTGCTTAGTAGTCTTAAATATTCTGTTAGTCATTAATCGTGTATTTGTAGATGTTGCTTGGATGTTGATTAGGAGATTCCTTTGCTCCGTTGCATTGAATTTGTTGGTGTCAATGAGGTGTTGGACATGTGCTGTCATTGCTGCTGATCCTAGGAGAGCTTGTCCAATGTCGTCGACTGCCCGTTGAGTCAATTCCATCAGCGTTAGCAGAGATCGCGAATGGTCCTTGCCATGCGACGATACTGTCCTCAAAGTCTCCCTAGAGATGATTTTGTTAGCAGGTTTCTTGCAAGGCACAATACCTATTGTATCTTGAGAGATAAACTGACCATTGCTGTGTGCCTAGCAATGTGTTAATGGCTAAGATCTCACTAGCCAAGATAGCTCGTAACTCATCCACTTCTCGCTTCTCTATCATACTCCAATGCAGCCTCTTACGAAAACCCTCTAGCTTCTTCTGCGCTGAGCTTTTGGTATTTCCACTTCCTCCCTTCCAGTTGTCCACGCCCAAGACACTGTCGAACTTCCGCATCTTCTCCTCGAATGCTCGTAGAGGCCCAAGGCATTGTATTGAAATCGCTCTTATTCTTTGAAGGTGTGCCATCTCGCCCGACGACGTCGGCTCGAGTTGATGTATTTGACTGCATACTTGGCTGAGAAAGCTAAGCTCGAGAGCCAGACGCTGGAAGTGTTCGGGAGCAGACCGATATGACTTGACTTCGACGATTATTCGTTCGGTAAGCCCAGCGAAGGCTATCACATCGCCTATGCTTCTGCACGTTATTTGACGATCTAGAATAGCGGGCGGGAAGAAGCGTATACCTGTAGCCAAACGACATGACGGGTTCGCAATCCGCACCTGGCGTAGAGATGGGACCGCTTGAGGTGTTCTATAATCGATTTAACTATATGTATGAGTCGGCTAAAACGATATCAAGATATAGTGAGAGCGGAGGGAATACAAGGCACTGGCGACGACGAGGTGAGGTTGTTGTAGCTTGCACAGCCCTCCCCGTCAGTTGCAGCTCAGCCTTATAACTTCCCTGTCCTTCACCAATGACCATCAACGAACCAATATGTATCACGGATCGTTATTACTAAGCATTGTGTAACGGAATGCTAGAGTACGACCGTTAACAGTATATATAGCGTGTTACGCCTATTCTAGGGGAGCTGGAATACTGCAGTCTTTTTGGCTCAGTGCAGCGAGGTGTAGCCCAAGCATAATAGTACATCATACATATTGTCTGAAGATGCTAGAAAACTAATCGCAGAGCATTAAATCAAGTTAGGCTAAACATAACTTGGGATATAGTAAGTAAAGAGGTGGTTCTATACTTTTAAAATAATAAATAGCAGAAGTGCCTAGAAGATGGACGGTAAGCAACTGTGTTTATTGATGGGTTCGCAGCACAGCTCTTTGCGGTAGCTATAGATTAGCTAGTTAGTAATCGTACATGGAAAGAGGTCAACTTTTGATGCTACATTTCAAGGGATATATTATGGCAAGTTGATGGTGTTGTTGAAATGGGCATGCTAATGAGAAGATGATGAGTAAATGTAATGGACCACCCTTCATCAGATCAGCATTCTAGGCAAAACGATCACTGCAAAAACCCTTGTGTCCAACGATCTCCCAGAAACAGGGCCACAAGAGTACGAGGCATCAACTCACCCAGAATCCCAGACGAGAAAGGCCTCTGGTGCCGGTGTCAACCAGTTAATTTCGACACAATCACTTGGGATAAACTACCAGTTGTCGTTGAAAAGGGCGGGAGGATTGCCCTCAAGGAGGAGCATAACTCCCTCTGGATTACTGCGTCGTGGACTTTGGATGGGTTGTTTCTGTGGCTATGGAGGACGAGGATGACAGTGTGGACGCCAACGGTGGTGAGAAGAAGACGACAGCGAGAACTACAACGGCAAAGAGAACGGTCCTGTCCATCTCACCTACGCTAACACACACCGGCAGGAACTATATAGAGATCTTTGATCTTGAAACCACCGCGACGTTCCTTCAGAGCCAGCACCACTTTTAGTGCCAATATCGTCGATGAAGAGATAGGCGGGGTGTGGAGGGGGGGTTATATGGGAGGTGAATAAGGGGGGAGGTCGAGAGAGTAAAGATTGTGATGGTTGGTTTGATAGCATCCCGCCAATGAATATTCCCAACCCCAGTTCCCTTTGCCTACTTCATGTGTATCAAATGCAAATGCAGTATCCTGCCGCCTCGATGAGAAAGTGGGTATTAGGGATTGAGTATAACCCTGTCCCTATTTTCAGTCAAACAGCACTCTTTGTACTACCACCACATCACAGCCTCACGAGGTCTGCAGACCTACTCACTGCCACGTCTTACCATACACAACCCAAATGAGCAGCATGTTTCAAGGGCCGTCGATAGGGTATCCAGGTATAGTTTCGCGACAGAAAGCCAGGAGACTCGCTTTTCATTCCTCACCATCGAGCTCAAGTCGCTGTTCTAACGAGGGGAGGATGGGAGAATAGGACGATGACCTACAACAGCGGCTATTACGACGAGCTCCCCATTCTTCATTATACAGTTCAAGTCGCTGTGCTAACGAGGGGGTAATTGGAGAATGGGGTACGATGTGGCTGTGGTTAGGACTGCGACGAGAGGACGATGACAGTGAGAATAAGAACGACAACGAGAGGAGTATGACGGTGGGAATCAGAGCGGCAACGTCAACGACAATATCACCCCTACTCTTCCCCCCCAACCCGAACATCTCTCTCCCCACACACACCCGGGACTGTCGCTGAACTCTTGCCCCATGCGTCTGTAACAGAATTGGCCGAGTGACGAGATAAACACCGTCTTGCATTGGTCGATACGAGCTATTGGAGCGGCGTTATAACCGTGGATGCCATTTGTTACGCCGGACGGATAGGGGAATTCGGGTAGGTTGAGAATGCCAGACTTGTGTTGGTGTGCTTGGGTAGCATCTCACTAATGTATATCCAAACCGCGGATTCCATCATCCTCCATAGAATCATTGCAAACGTGGCATCCTGACGCGTTGTTGAGAAATGTAGGAGTTCCGGGCTGAGTATAAAGTGTCCCGACCTGCATCTTTGGCAAAACACCACGCTTTATAAGATACAAAAACACCAACCTGTTATGGCGTGACAATAGGCAAGGCACTCTGGGTACACGAGGAGGAGATGGAGGAGAAGGAGCCATCGTGTTTGCGTCGAGAAAGCAGAGTGACGAGAAAGGAAGGATGATGGTGAGAACGAGAACAGCAGTGGGAGAACGACAACAGTGAGAACTAGAACTACCTGCCTAGAATAAACACTTTAGACGTGCTTGACCGAGGGCTTGGGTATTTTGGCAGGATATTTCCTTTTCCGAGTATAACTGGGGGTTGCACATCATGGGCATTGCGGTTGACTGACTTGGGATTACATGCCGATGATATCAGTAACGACATGTTTGGGATTCTGGAGAATATGCATCATCATCTTCTCCAGATGCTCCACCCCAAACCCAGTCTCTGCTGTCCACTATATAGCATCATTATAAGCGTGGCATCCTGGAGCGTCGATGAGAAATATGGAGAAGTTTGGAGCTAGGTATAAAGTATCAATATCCCTATCTTCACCAAACAGCACGGCAACAATGGGCTTATCACTGTCATATAGAACTTTACTGTCACGGCCTTAAAGCGTATTGACAGCAAGCACGACCCGCCAACCGTCCAGGATCTCACCGATATCATCGACGCTGTAAGGCAGACGGTAACACCGATTGCCATCCAAAAGCCATCCGCCGCCAAGGCCCTCCGGCACTCTGGGTATACAAGGAGGTGGAGAAGAAGACGAGAAGGGCGGTGAAAGTGAGAACGAAGATGACAGCGAGAGCTAGAATGACAACAGCAGCACCCCCCCGCATCTTGGTAATGAGAGCCTAAAAACTATCATAATTTAAATGACGAACACTCCTACGCTTGTTTTTCCCGAGGAATATTCGTCATGCTCATGCTAGGTGGGATCTGAACGCAAGAGATCAAAAATAATAGGGCTGCCATTACCAGTACCCCATTCTAGTAGATGCCACAGAAAGCGACCATATAGGCGCATTATCCCATCGCCACCTCGATCTTATCCCAAGCCAAGCCCCTATCGACGTTCCATCCCGGGTCTTACTTACCTTTCCCAGCCCTCCACCGCCTGCATAAATATATATATATATATATGCTAACAAAAGCTACGCATAGATCTAAGATCGAAGGAACACCGCGATAAGTGTTTCGGTTTTTGTGTGTGATTACTGTCGTTGATAAAGAGATACTGGGGATGGGGAGGGTACGGGTGTGACCAATGTGGGTGGCGCTTTCGAATTGACATGGGAGCAAGTGCGATAACCTGTATCGATGAGAGACGCATACAGTCCAATGGAGGATATGTTGGGACAGTTCGAGGACCTGTCAACTGCTTGTAGCTTCACGGTGCGGAGGCGTGGACAAGGAGAAGATGTTGCAGGGCTGTATCTAGAGGACGACAGCGAGAGGCCGACGGTGAGAACAAGGGAACAACAGCGAGAAGGAGACGGCGACAACGAGAACGAATGACAGCAACTGGGTACAACTTCCACAGTGGTCTAGTTTGCGGAGTCCGTACTCAGTCGGTCCGAACTTCTGTTGCACGGCAGTTACATGGTGCGCAGACGTGGACAATGAGGAGATGTTCAAGGTCTGTATACTAGAGGGTGACAGCGAGAGGCCGATGATGAAATCAATTTAAGTTGTCATAGTGCTGTGTTATGCGGAGTCTGTCAGTCTGTATCACGGAATTTGTACCCATAACCCTCACACTCCACCATCCCAGCCAGGTTATCTCACCATCACATCATCACATCACTCAGCACCAGCACATCTCATTGGGAACGAATAGATCAATTAAACCTCCCCCCCCCCTCCCACCCAACTTCGCACCCAGAAACCTCAAACAAAGATTTTCCTAGACGCCCTTTCAAAAAAATCAAAGCGCCTTGCCCATCCATCCCAGAACACAAGCAAGCAAGCAAGCAAGAAACAAAATGCATCGATCAGTGCCAGCATGAAAAAAGAAAAAGAAAATGCCACGCAAACAATGCGGTGCAAATGGGAAAATAAGCCCCCTCCAGGGTCGAAGCTAATATACAGTTTCCTCCAAAGGAAAAATCGGGTCACATCTGTCTGTCAGGTCAACTCATCATCTTCACGATGCCAGCGCATCCTGCTCCACCTCACTAGGTGGCAGCGCCGTCTCCTGCGCCGCCGCTGGCGCCTCATCCTTCTCCCACGCCGCGCCAGGCCCGCCATAACTCGGTTTCTCCACCGCACTCCCACCAACCTGCGCGTGCCCACCCACCGTCCCGCCCACGACATTAGGTGCCTCTCCCGTAGGACTAACCGCCGCCTCCACCGCCGCCAGACTATCCCCCTTCTCCCACAGCGCGCCCGGCCCCCCATNCCGGATTCGACGACGGGCGTCTGTGTATATCCGCCGCCGAACCCCTCGCCTCCCCCGGACTCGCCACGGGACTCACCACCGGGCTCGAGACGTCCACGCCGCCCTCGGAGCCAAACGGCAGCGGCCGCTGCGGGATCTCCTTTGCCGAAGACCCCTCCCCGAGCTCCCTCCCTAGAACCTCCGATTGCCTTCGCGCGAGCGCCTCCAGCTGGGCCGCTGGATCCTGTGCTAGTATTAAGATCAAGAGTCTCGCAAAACACGTCCATAGCTGCATGCATACCCATTCAGTCTGTGCGGGGACCCCCTCCGCGACGGGCAGCTCCCCCTCGTCGCCGTTGTCGTCGCCACTGCCCAGGAACTTGGGCCGCCGGATCGGCGCCGGCGTCACGGGCAGGCTGGGCCGCTCGATCTCGCTGGGGAAATCGGTGACGCGCACGCTGGCGCGGCGGCGGCCCGATCCGGGTAGTCCGTCGCTATCGACGCCGACGCCGTAGCCTTGGAGCACCTGGATGTTGCCTTTGCGGTTCTTTTGCAGGGCGCCAATGTATCGCTCGATTTCGGGGATGTCGTCCCACGCGTTGCGGGAATTGCTAGAGAATGAGTGCCACGGGTCGGAGGGGATTGTTGTTACCGTTGATGCCAAGGATGTGGCTTGGTCAGTCGCCTCGCCGTCCTCGGTGGGCTCCAGGCTGGTTGGTTGAAGGTCTTCATCTTCTGCAAATACCCTCGTGGGCCTGGGAGCGTCCTTTGTCTCCCATGGAAAGATTGGGGCCGGCTTTTGGTATGTCGGCGTCTTTGGTACTTCATAGTACATATCTTTGGGAGGATCCGGATACCTCTCCGGAGCTTTGTAGGGCGTAGGATCGGAAGACATGGAGTATTGAGTAGCGGGAAAGTTCGCAGCCTCCGGTCGTGAGCCGGAAGGTGGTGCAGACCTATTTAATTAGCCAACGTGACTCAGAGTGATGCAGTACTTACCTTGACGCATCCCATGCCGCGAACGGTGCAACAAACTGAGGAGCTACTGGTTCGTGGGCAAACTGTGGCGGCGTGGCAGATGGCAACGGCGCTGAACTAGGTGGTAAGTACGCTCGTCCAGAGTCCGCGGGGGGCGTTCCAAAATCGACTGGGGGCTGACCGGATATTAATTGCTCTAGGGCAGACGCCACGGGTTCCGGCGGGTATGAGGATGGTCCTGGGACATAAGGCGCCGGGGACGGATCGAACGGTGCTGGCTCTGGAATAGGTTCAACCTGGTCAGCCGGTTTATCATTTTCTACCTGGGTCGTCTCGCGGAAGGATTCCTCAACAGGGAGTGGGCCAAGGGTCGCAGCAGGCTCCGGGGAAAAGATCTCACTCTCATGGGTGCTAATGTTGACGTGGCTGTAGTTCGGGGGTTGGAACTCGCCCTTGACGTAGTACTGGACAGTTGGCGATTTCTAGAATGTGTCAGTGAGTAGCCACAACGTCTCAGACATAGCCAACATACAGTGCCTCTGTAGTGTCGATCGTATACCGCCCACCACCTCCCGGTAATCTCATCGAACGGACCCGATCCATGGCTGGCGTCTCTTCCTTGGGTCCACGGCTTATCCTTCCCAATAAAATGCGTTGCGCTTATACTAGACTGGAAATGCCTGTACGCCGGGATATACTGGTAATGCGCGCTAGGCGTGACGTTGTACGTGAAACTCAGACGATTGAAGCTATTCTTGAAGTGCATATTCAGCAATCCCTGATCCGCGCCATCAAACGAGATTCCGCGTTGCGCCATGGCATACAGCGCCCAGTAGTCGCCCATGTTGGGAGTGAGCACCATGAGCCCCGTGTTGAAGATGTCCGGCCACCCAATATCGGGCGCCGCGGAGAACCTGGCCTCGAGCTCGAACAGCTCGTCCGGCGCGCGCCAGGCCACCATGTCCGCGTCCATGTACACGATGCGCCGGAACTGGAGCTGTTTCCACAGCGTGATCTTGGTGAAGGTCGAGTGCAGGTCGACGCGGTCCATCAGGGAGAGGTTCTGGGGCTGCTGGTTCACCATGCGGTCGACCGGGATGATGTGGTCGTAGACCCTCTGGGATTTGCGCGTTAGATACACGTAGGAATGATGCCTGGGTTGGGAAATACCTGTAACTCCACCATGGCGTCCACAGAGACGCTGTCCAGCGTGACGAGCACAGCCAGTTCCTTGGTCGTCCCCGCATCTCGCAACGAATGGGCCAACACAAGAGCACCTATACATTCTCAGCATCGTCGCATTGGCTCTCGGGGGCACTTCAAAATTACCTGGCAGATACAAGTCATTCAGAAGCAGCTATATCTCGCGTTAGAAGGTGTACGTCGCTGGTGGTGCTGCAAGCTTCAAACGTACCGTGGCGTACACATCTTCAGTCGCCATGGCCGCGACGGGACTACCTCTCTCTCGACGATAGTGACAGCAGTAGGTAGCTCCTTCCGTTCAAAGATTCACAGAAGCAGCTAGCTGTAGACTCTCTCAATACCTCCAGATTCGTGCCTTCGTGCCTGCCGTGTAAATAGAACACAAAGAAGCACACAGCTCCGTAACCCGGAGTCAAGGCTGGTCGAAATTGGCAGAGAGCAGGAATGCCCAGAGAGGCGGCGGGAGGGATTCGATGACGCCTGGGCGGGTAGTTCTGGAGGTACTCTCCTGGTGTATTACTGGTGTGTAAACAGCTTATGGATAAATATTGCGGGTCCCTTTCTTATTCCCGTATCCCCCACGTAAATTGGGCCAGATACTACACCAGAGGAGCGGGGAAATTACACGGAGCGGTTGAACGGTCGAGCGCTCATATCCCAACGCGGTGCGTGCTGCATGAAGGGAACTATAGCTGATGCGTATATGTATGTACCAACCCGGGGTTGCTCTGGCTATTTTTGTTTTTGTTGCGCATACACATATACAGTGAATGGCACAACAACAATCAGGAAACTGTGGTTTTGTTATTGTGGCAAAAATGATATATTAGCTGTGACGACATTGTTATATCAACACGTCCAAGATTCTGATTGCTGGTTACCGTTACCCTTCGTTCCTAGCTTTGTCCAATTACCACTCTTCCCACGATTCTAGCACGTTAAAGTAGTCCTATCCGTCCCTTTTTGTGTCCTTGTGGATCGTTCCGTGCCTTTTTTGAACCCCTACTTTATTGTGCATGACACCATACGACCGTCGAGCTGTGATTGGACTTAAAACGTCCAATATCCAATGTGTACCCCGACCTTGACGTGCATATTGTAACATGGCTTCACGTAACCGTAACCGCAGCCGTTAAATGCCTCCTCTATACCCCATCACCCTGCCACACAATCACAACACAATCACAGTAGCAACCACAACCACACACAGAATAATAAACGCAATCTTTCAATTCCTCGTACACAAAGTGGTATAGCTTACAGACGCCAGCCCCATAATCTAAGTTAGGGGCGCGAAAAGATATAAAAAAACGCCAGCTCATGCTCTCTGCCGCCTACCCCACCCCACCCCACCCCACCCCACCCCCGCTCTCCGTTTTCCTTTCCTTTCCTTCCAGTCATACAATCCGTTCATCAGCCCAATCGTCCCCCTTTCTGGCGCAAACACTCCATCCCTTACGCGTCCTCATCCTCCTTGACCTCCTCCACGCTCGCAGTCTTAGCCTTGCCTTTGCCTTTCCCGTCTTCCTCTGATGTGTGCGCTTCCTCACGTGCAGCTGAACCATTCGCAGTGACATGAGCAGTCGCCGTAGCTTCCTGCGCCTCATCTGCCCGCGCCGCCGAGGGGAGTGTCCCCAGGTTAGCAGCAGCAGCCGCCTCACCCGCTTGCTGCCCAGGAAACACAAATGGCGCGCTCCAATCTGGTAGCGGAGCCTCGTCAAACTCCGCCGCACTAGCTGTACCTTCAATAACCTCGCTTGGAGACGAGGCTGGCTGTGCCAAAGGCACCGTCGGGGTGGGGTCTGTAGACGGGCCAGGAGCGGTTAACAGAGAATCAGGCACAATCTCTACCGGAGAAGAATCCGCGATGGTCCTTGAAGAAGTTGCCAGAGGATCAGCCACAGATGTATTACTCGTATCCGTCGGCGTAACACCCGCATCCCCAGCGACCGATGTTCCTTCCGCTGCAGACTCCTGCGGCTGCGCTGCTAGACCCCCCAAATCAGCAGCGGGCGGATTAACCTCACCAGATGCAGGAGTTGCCTCATGTGCAGCCGACGTTCCAGCTTGCGGCTGTACCGCCGTAGACTGTAGCATCGTATCCATATTCTGCAGCGGCAACAGCGACCATCCCTCCGGAATCGTGACACCAGCCGGTAAATTCGGGCTCCCGCTCGGAATCGCACTCGTACTCGCCAGGTGCTCATGGCGCTGCACAAACGATGCCGGGCCAGCGATAGGCGGCTGCGCTTCCGGCTGAGGATGCTGGTGGTCGGGCGCACGTAGCTGGCGCAGGCGGAGGAGCTCAGCTTGCAGTTGGCGGACGACTACGAGTTCTGCCTGTGCAACGGAGAGACTCTGGATCTCCTGGACTATCTGCTGCTCGAGGTGCTGTAGTTGGGATTGCACGTTTGTTGCCCCCGAAGGCGCGGCGTGCATGCCTTGCGGCATGTATGCGTGTCTCAGTCCCTGTTGCTGATGTGGCAATCCCATCTCAAACCCGTAGACGCGCGCATTGGGCGGGATAGGGGTTTGGCCCGGCGGCACGCCTGGGAAGGCTTGCTGGGGCGGCGGTGGGCCCAGGTCCAGCATCTCGTCGCGGCCAAAGGCGAATCGTAGGGGTCCGATGTTGATCCCTCTGGCGACGTGTACCCTTGCTCTATGGTCGGGAACGGGTGGGCCCTGCGGGAGGGGAAGTTGACCAGGGAGATGGGGCGGAGCTCCTCCTGGTGGCCTCGGCGCTTGGGCTCCTGGGGGTCTGGTATCAACAACGGGTCGGCGGCAAGTCGGACACACCTGCTGCCTTTCGAGCCAGCTCTTCAAGCATCCAAGGTGTAGAACATGTCCACAAGGTAGCTTCTTTGGTCGGGATCGCTCGCTGATTATCGGGCTTCGGGCTACAGGTGGTTGCGGGGCGCCTTCTCCCGGAGCACCGGGTGCTGGATTTGTGACAGACCAGGGCGTCATCTCTTCTCGGCAAATAATGCAAGTATCCTCTCTCTGGATTTCCTCCTCGGTAGCGTCAGGGTATCTTTGGTTCATATCTCTCGTCGCGTTCCTGTACTTCAGGAATGCACTAAGGCGCTTGATGAACGAACGCGCGGTGAGGAATAGGTCGCGCATAATATGGATAGGCAGGCCATAGAAGGCCAGAAGGATAAAGAAGAAGGCAGTGTAGATACCCAGCTTGACGAAATCTAAAAGGCCTGTCAGAAAGGGGCAAACCAAGAGCTAAACAAATGAATTCTTGCATACCGGTCATAAGGTCAAGGGTCAACACCCAGTGACCCTTCGTCTCCCATCCAGGTGGTTCGATATCCATCTCTTCAATATCATCTTCCGAGGGCAACGGCTCCTCGGCCGCTTCCGTTGATAGTGGCTCGCCGCTAGCAGCCGCAGCCTCTCTTTCTCTGACCATCTCCTCCCTTTGTCTCCTAACCTCACTCCTCCGAGTCTCCAGCATCTCCTGCGTCTGCAGCTTCACGACCTTGGCCTCGATCAAAGAGATCCCATACCGAAGTGCCGTCGAGAACGACGACGTCGTCAGAATCGCAAATTCGAACAGGAACATAACCATCATACTCCGCTTAGCCTGCTGGACGACATAGTTTGTGGCGTACGAAAGCAGCCAGGCGTCGTAGAGAATGGACATAGCCAGGGAGATTGAGAGACGAATGTGGAAAAGCCGCGGATTCGCAGGCGGTTGCTGCTCGAGGATCTCCACCCTCCCTTCTCCAACCCATCCCCATATCTTCCCAGCCATCAACCCCACGAACATGACGAGGAACCAGGCCCCGACTTCATCGCGGAATATGGTCATGGCCAGACAGGTCTCGGTGATGGCGAACCATCCCCTCTCGTAGAGCTGCTCGACTTCGATTGGGCGGAGGCGGCCGTAGCATATTCGCTGGAGACAGTAGATGAAGGATGCGACGATGAAGAGCGCTAAGTGCGTCAGGATCTAGAGTACGGTTGTTAGCTTGCGCCTCATGATAGATTAGGGGTCTGGGCCTATCTCACCATCAAGGACAAATTGCTCTGCGACAAATAAACACACGCCGAATAGAAATTCGGCCTCTGATTGAAGGCATGGACTACCACCCCCACAGCTAGAGCTGTCGAAGCCTACATGCATTTATTAGCTGCCTGTCCTTAAGGTTCCCAAGTGCCAGCAGAAGCTCACCCCGGCATAAGCTGCGAGTCGCATCGTGGTGACAGCTCCAATTCCCAGCCCTCTGAATTTGTTGAGTGTGCTGGCGCAGATGGGCTTATGTGCCCATAGTCAGCGGAGCTTGCGGATTGTCACGGCACCTCTCTGGTTGCGTTCGTGGTGTTGATATCAGGCAGGCGTTTGAAGCCACGTCGATAGATCCGTGATGCAATGGCTCCGCTCCGTCGTTCCGCCACAGGGTGTAAGCCGCGCCTTCCTTGCTTTCTCGGCTCACCGCCCGGGATTCTGCCGCTTTATAGCAACAGAGCTCGGTACGTCCACAGACAAGTGGTGCCATTTAATGAATGGATGAATACATTGCTACAACACAGCGATAGAATTATAAGAGGAGTATTCGCTTTTCATGTACTAGCTGTAGAACTCTACCATACCATCCTGGTGCCAAAAAAAATCAAAATCATGCCAACTTCGCTCGCTATTATACATTACAAATCCATCGTCCCTATTAACCACCGATGGCAATCCCTCCACAGCTTTCCACGCATCTCTTGCTCACATATCCTTCTTAAACGCATGCTCTGGCTTGTGAGTAGTCTCGTAGTCCACATGGACGTACGCGCGCTCGATATCTGGTAGGCTCTCAATCTTGATCTGTAGCTCCTCGGCGACATCATGGGTATGCCTCAGAGAAGCCTCTGGTGCCATCACGACGTCGACCTCGGCAATGAGCCTGGGTCCGCTGTGGTAGCAGCGCACGGTATCGATGGCAATGATCTCGGGGGAGTGAGTAAGACATGTGTATGTAAGAAGCTGGTGCATATCCACGGGCCCTGTAACGCCGACTAAGAGCAGGAACTCAGAGAAGGCGGTTCTCAACCAGATGATGGAAACGATGACGGAGAGGATGATGGCACCCATGGGATCGATCCACCACTTGAGCTTGGAACCACCGACGGAAGTGAGGATACCGAAACCGTTGATCAGGAGGTCGTTGCGGTGATCTTTCCAGAGAATCATGATCTGCGAGTTCTTATCTTTCAAGGCCCAGCAGTACAAGAACAGGCAAAACTTGGTGACGAAGGCAACAGCGACGGCGATGACGGCGGGAAGATGGAAGCCGTTAGTCTCTACGTCCTTGCCTTCCACGAGGTCTCTGATAGAGAAGGCGATCAGGATGGCGGAGACTGCGATCATGATGAAGCAGAAAGAGATGTTGCCAACGGTTTCCAAGCGCGCCTTTCCAGATGGGAAGCGTCTGGGATCAACTCTCGACACAGCGCGGTTCGCAACAATCAAAGCCACGTTCGACAGCGGATCGAAAACCGCGTCTGCCATCGTCGTAAACAGAGAGAGCGAACCGGATGCAATGGCACCGTATAGCTGTAGGCCAGACAACACGATGTTGGCAATCAGCGACCCATAAATTGCAATCTGGAACTTCAAATGGTTGTCTCCAGCCTCCTGCCTAGCCTCCTCCACGTGGTGGTCCACGGGTTTGAGCAGACGCTCGATATTCTCATTCTGAGTCTCATAAAAGCCCTGAATCTTCTTCGCCCTCGCCGCATCTGTGTTCAGCATCAAGGGCCCGCAGCCATCGCGCTTCCTCGATGAGTTGGCGCGGATCGCAGCGATCTCGGTCGCAGACTTGAATTTCGCAGAAAGATTGTAAGGATCGTTTTCGCGGGTGTATTGCGGCGGCTGCTGCCCTTCAACATCCGAGGCGCTCATGACGTGGCGAGCAGTTGGCTCGTTGCCGTCAGCTGGCTCAACTTCTAGTGCTGTTGTTGAGGCGTCCTTGTCGGCGCCCATTGGTGTTCTATGGCCCGATCTCGCTGATTCTGGGCGGTTCGGGTGCATGTGAAACAGATGCGGGTGCATCGTGATGCTGTTGCTGAGATCAGGTGAATAATCCATGATGGCTGTTGGGGGGGGATGTTGGAAATGTGGTGGTGTTGGATGTTGGGATGGCGGATACACCGGGCTGGGCGCTCTCAAAAGGATGTGACAAGGGAATATGCTGTGTATCAATGATATAGAAAAAAGAGGCTTGAACTGTTCTAATGCAAGTGGGATTAAATGAGATAAATACCGGTCATGAAGACACGGTTGTTGTTGTGTTAATGCTTCTACCTTGAAGCTGTCAACGTAACTCACCTTCTTCCAGTCATGATGTTGACCCTTTGCACCACTCTTAGCTCGAGAAACATGGCTGGCGTGCCTGGGCGGACCCACGTGCAGGCGATACCGGCGCCATAGGCAGCTCTTTAGGGAGAGGCAGCAACATTATGGAGGCAGCTGTCGGTTTTGAAGTTTGGCATTGGGCGTTTTCATCGCCTCTCCATGGAAAATGAGGAAGAAAGAAGGAAAATTGAAATGTGCCCAAGCTGGAGCTCATCAAGCTCTGTTGGCGTGGGTACAGTGACGATTGGCGTCCGGGTCTTCCCTGGGCGATTCCGGTGGCTGCCGAATGCCGCAAGTCACGTGGTTAGGAGCTCTGTTGCTGCCCGATCACAACCAGTTTTCGACATTGAACTTCAAATCACAAAGCTTACGAATTGATAATTACAAGCGCGTTTAGACTGTGTTTCTCATCAAAATGTTGAAACGCAAATATATCATCTTCAAACCAGGGAGTATTACGTGAGATACGGAATTTGAGGCGGGGAAATGTTGTGAGCAGTCCAGGCTGAAAGCACCTGTAGCACAAGGAGGGTTTGCAACTATCACCAACCTTCCATTGAGCTTGGACCGTGATAAGGAGGATGCGTTTAGGATCTACGTTTCAGAGACATCATCACAATTCTATCAAGTTCAGACGAACTCTCCTTGTGTCTCCAGGATCTCCATGTTTCGACGCACGGATGTGGCTTGTTTCTTCGGCGTGGTGCTCGTGCGCAGCCCTGCGAAATCCAGCACGGTCGCGTTTCAGAGTCGCCAGACATAGATGAGGTTGTGAATTTTTCCCTCTTGAAACACGAAACTCACTCACTGGCGCAGTGAATATCGCGCATTGCTCACTGAACTCGGGTGCTCTAGACTGCAGGTTTCCAGGAAGACGAGAAGAGTGCCGGGGAACGGTCGAGAGGAATCCCAGTGAGGGGTAACGACATGCCTTTCCGAGCGATGTGTGCTACTGTTTGGAGCTTGGAAGGGTAGATGCATTGAGATGGCAGGTGGTTTGAAGCTTGGAAGGGTAGATGTGCCGAGATGGTAGGTGCGGGACCCTCTGTTGTGGGTAAAGTCGGCACTGGGAGAAGTCAAGCATTCTCCCAGTGACTTGTGTATCGCGGGCGCGAGCAGTTCTGCGCAAACATGCAAATGCAAAGCCTGGCCAAGACGGCGGCGCTGTGCTACATATATATATTTGCCACAGGGCGTAAGGAAGACAGCTGAAGGCTATATACTCGATATCATTGGCCGTTGTGATTGACCAAACACTGTCGCCCATCGACTTTGACGCCGATGTCTGAGATGCATTAATAGCCAGTCTATTGATTCTGTAATCTATCTTGGGGCTCCTCTCGTGCTATTGGTGGCTACGGTGGCTACGGCGGTCATACAGCGGGTCGAGTAATTGAACTACGCGCCGGCTGCCACAAGCGACAGCCAAGCTTTTCCTAACAATAGGTTTTTAGCGGGCTTGCTAAAGGCGGCCCCATATGCCGTCCAATCAGTGCATACCTGGAAAGTGTATGTACTCGTCATCGCGGCTGCTATCCGTCCCGGCGTGTCGCTTTACAGATTGAATATTGCCTCGAGAAGGATAAATTTGGGCCGTCCAGGGAAGGGATTGTACGTACTGTAGTATCTTGGCGGGGCTTCCGGGCCGGGCGACAAGAGTATCCAGGAGAAGGAGAGAGAGCTCAACCTCGCCGTATTGCCTAGTTCTTACTGTGCCTCCTCACCCTGCAGATTATTCTATCAGATTACTCTATCAGACGCACTGAGAAATGTTATCCTTCATCCGGACCAAGTTTTTGGGAGAAGCACGGTGTTTGTTTCGCCGAGCGGAGTCGGCACTAACACAATCGTCAGACGCGAAGTGTTTCCCGCCATGCCTGTTTCCTCGCTGGAGGGAGGCTGGCCGGCCATACGGCGGCCCAAGCGTCTATCAAGAAGCCAATCCGGGGGTAGATCCCGATGTCACTTCTGTGGAGGCACCACTCCCGGGCAACCCCAGCAACCCCAGCAAACCCGGCAAACAACCCCACTATCTCTGTAGGTACAGATGATTCCAACCACTGATGACCGATTAAGCAGGGGTCATGAGCTCCAACCTCCAGGGGTACACATCCCATCCCGACAACCACAGCAGCGGCCAACCGCCAATGACAGTGCTCAGAAGCAAGGTTTGTCCCCCTGCAGTGATCGTCCCTTGACCGTTCTGCGACACTAGGTGCACGCTTGACCAATTTGACCACATAGACCCTCGTTAAGAATAGATCCAGTCGCGCGGCAGCAAGAGGGCCAACCGCCCTATTTTCAGCACCCATCAGCGCCCATCTCGGAGCTCTTGGGGGTGTGGAGCGTCGTCAAAAGGGCGCCACGCGATATTCACGATCTCCGAGGACAACCATGCCAGTCATTGCGTATAAGACAGAGCTGCCATCCAACCCCAAAGTAGGTCTGTCTACGATCATCAGCCTCCAAACTTCCATCCTCCTCTATTTTTCAGTTTCTTTCCTCTGTATTGGGTCTTTTCCTTGAGTGTCTCTTACGTTCATATCTCTTCAATATCTACTTTTGGGGTTCTCTCATTGAAAAGTCGAAACTGTACCTACGCCGTGTTTATATCTCGCTCAAACAAACAAACCTCTCTCGCACATATCAACCACATCAACCATGCGTTACTCGCTATGGATCGCAGCAGCGCTGGCGCCGTTTGCACTTGCAGCCCCAAAGTACGACGGCTGGGTCCCCTCCCAGTCGCTGGACAACAAGTTCATCTCCACATACTTCAACCAGCTCGCCCAGACAGTTGGAGAGAGGAGGGGCTGGCCCGCCGCACCAGTCTGTGACCTAAGCAACGCCGTGATGCCAGTTTGTAAGAACCAACCCCACCTCCTACCACACCGCACGAGAACCACCTCTAACCCTTCCCCACAGCAACAGAACCACTACCCGCCCCCGACGCCGGCACATCCCTCAAGCACGTCGCCATCGGCCGCGGCGTCCAGAACTACACCTGCGACACCACCAACACCACCGCAATCCCCAAAGCCATCGGCGCCGTCGCAACCCTCTACAACGCCTCCTGCATCGCCGCGACGCTCCCCCTCGTCCTCAACACCCTCCCCGGCTTCGCCCTGCAATTCAACCTAGGCCCCAACCCCGCCTCCCCCAACCCCGCCAACCTCGACGTCTCGGGCGTGCACTTCTTCACCGACGCGGGTGTCCCCTTCTTCAACCTCGACACCGCGAAGCAGCAGATTGGGACGCTGCCGTGTGGCAAGGCGGGCAGTGCGCCGGCGCCCGCGGACGCGATTAAGGGACAGGGGAATAAGGGGGATGGTGCGGTTGCGTGGCTTAAGCTTACGGCTGTGGATGGCGCGACGGGAAATCTTGAGAGCGTGTACCGTCTTAACACTGCTGGTGGTAGCCCGCCCGCGACATGCGAGGGCATGCCTGCTACGTTCTCGGTTGAATATGCCGCCGAGTAAGTTACCCATTCCTCAACTACTTCTCCTGTACATCAGCTAATAAAAAAACAGATACTGGTTCTTCCGCAACTAGAAACTTGTCAAGCGAGGCAAATGGCCACTGTGAATAGGCGAGGCGAGGCGAGCGTAGATATAATTCCTTCAATTCGGTAGCCGTCAGTGACGCGCTCTTCTCTCTCATGCTGCAAGGACATGAAGTGGGGGGGAGTATTTTGGGAAAGGAGTACTGGAGCTGTCATCTTGTTTGTGTTTTTACATTGGCGGAGTTTTTTTATTTTTGTACATTTAGCTACTGAGCTGAGACTCGGGGAAGTAGAAAGTGTGCGAAATGAAGCTCCTGCGCTGATATCATATGCCTATCTTTGTAGTGTGATTTTATTGAATGTGTGCATGACGTGTCTAAGCGCTTTACAGTATTAGAGGGTGTATCTTGGCAGGTCTTGGAGCGCCTGGGGTTTGATAAGTGTGGCACTCCGTACAGGGGTTTATCTGTAGAAACATTGTTTCTATTTGCACCAATAAAATAGACACAGTCTACCCTCTCCTCTATATGACATCTACAACAGTCGAATGGGTATCTATTACTCCTCCACCACCACCACCAACCCCCCCGTTACT